>VYZP01005963.1:5810-32090 GCA_013400635.1 Hypocryptadius cinnamomeus
GTTGTCAAAACACATCTACTTGTTTTTTCACAAGGGACCACGTAGTTGAGTGGAGGCAACATGGATTTATCTGTTCCACTCTGGGAGGTGTTTGGTAGTGCAGCCAGTCACCGAAGCAGAGCTCTGCAGGACACAACACTACCACGTATTTCAGAGAACAGTCTGTGGGTACTGGCATCAGCTCTGATGCTGAGAGCAGAAACAGCAACTTGGCTGAGGTCAGAAATGGGTTAACTTCATGTCTCTATCTTTGTCTCCTGGTCCACAGGTTGTCCTTGCTGCTTCCCAGATTGTTCTCTCCCTTTCCCTTCTTGGTAGGTCTCGTTTGCACAGGCCATCAGTGCGCAATTCACACAATCTCTTCCCACCCAGGGCCACATTCCCTTTCCTTGGGATGACTCCCACAGCACTCTCTTCTTGCTCTTCCACTTCTGCCTTAAAAACCAGACCACCTCTGCTTGGCAGTCTGCTTTACAGGACTGTGGGCAGTGGGGAAGATTCAGGCAGATCTGTGCATATGCCACTTTTTCTGAAGCTGAAGGATGGTTTTCCTCAGGTTTTTAAGCCCTATGGCTCAGCCAGATTTTGGGTTGGCCTTAAGACAGATCTTACAAAGGCAAATTAGAACTGCTTCTACTATTGTGGTTTTTTATTGTAGTCACATCAAAAGGCAACTAGGCCCCTGGTGAAATTGCCTGGTTAAGTATTTCCCCATGGCATTGCATTTTCTAGGTTTGTTCTAATGGCATGAATCAAATATTGATTTAAGGGAACATCCACCCGAAATGAAGACATAGAGATGCATAAATATGCACACACCAATGAACATGCACTGGGTATAAATCAGTCATCAGGTCTGATGCCAAGAAGCTGATTGTGAGTGTGTAATGTTGGTTCTGTGTAGCCTGGACTGTACAGGGGCTGTATTCTTCCAGCCTGGACTTATTTAGCTATTGACATTAAGGATGCTCCAATAAAAGCCCCTAGCCCAGAACCTACTGTACCAAATAAGCCTATGAATTAATTTACACCCTCTCCTGTGCTGACAAGCAAAGGTCACATCACTCACAGGCTTTGTCTAAAGGTAGTTTGGGTTGGAAAAAGGTTGGGCTAAAATCAAAGTACAAAGATGATGAATATAAGCATAAGCCAGGATGATACCAGTAAACACAAGTACCTGTAGGGACTGAAAACTCCCCAAATCCTTTCATCTCGGGCTGCATCACAAAACTTCAGACATGGATTTATTCTGCCAGTAAGTTTTAAAATATTCACAAGTGTTTGTGGGATTAGGGCCTCGGATAATCATGATAAGGAACTGATCTAATTCAATGTAATGCTGCTGAGGAGCATGGTGCCATCAGCCATCAGGTCAGTGCATTGTGCTCAGCATATGATTCATTGAACAATAACATATAATCATATTTGATCACAGTGAGCTAGCTAAGGCTGGAAAAGAATAATTACATCTTCTGCTATCAACCATCAACTCATAAATTAGCACAATTATTGGATTAACTTGGCTCCGAGCTCTGGGAAATTTTTTTTCCCCCACTTCCTACTGTAGGGGGAAGAGGATGAACTAGTGTTAAAGAAGGAGGAAAAAAGAGTTATTAAGTTGTACTCCAGTCATGGATAACTAACTGCAGGCAGACCTCTGGATATGGTTTGACTGACCCTCTGGAAAGAGAAATGTAACCTATATGAACAAATAGAAGGTGTAGTCTGAGCATGTATTTTTGGGAAAGGACACACTGTGCCACCAGACTGTTAAACCTCTGTAGAAAAGCCAAGTCAAGGAGAAATACTAAGTTCATTTAGCATGGCATGTAGGAAAAGGCTCAGCTAGGGATCCAGTCAGGGACCCAAAAGGCCTGTCCATAACTCTATTTCAACAGCTTAATCCTCCCTGATCTTCCAAATAGCTTTGCCAAGAGGTTAATCACTCCGTTTTCAGTAAAATGTGTAAGATTAGAGACTTTGACATATCTCAGGATTAGGCCCAGTAGAACTGATATTACTCAAAGGAAAAAAAAGAGCTCATTTCAATGTAAGTATAGAGATGTGGGCAATTGCTGTATTTAAGTAAGGAGCATAAAAGGGAAAATTTCCTGGCAGTGGGAACTGTGATAGCTTAACCAGCACACGAACAGAGAAAATCAGAACGTGCTTATAATGGATGCTTTGCATGCTCAGTCATACCTCTGGTCCAGCGGCATATATCTACACACATTAAAGACAAACAGCATGTGGTGGGGGTGCCAAAAGCTGAGGGAGGTTGGTAAAAGTAACTGTCAGGGACATTTCAGGCACATTGTGGTTCTAATTCTTGGCAAATCAAAATTCTCGGAGGAGAAGTGGTGAAACCTGGCTGATACAAATCAATAGGTAATTGGGATATTCTCAAGGAGTCAGAGCAGAAACCTTGGCTACAGAAAAATGTTGAATTCTAAGTCCATAGCACTGACTTCACAAAGCTTTATTTTTCATAGATGAAGAATGAAAGAAAATTAGACCATGAGAGACTTAATGTGCCAAGTAAACACCCTTATTAGTGAAAGAGAGATTTATAACTATTCTAAAAGAAATCGAAGTGAAAAGCACCACCAAATTGCAGGATACATCCACCATATTTGCATAAGTGGGAAGACCTCCTATGGATTGTCACTGTGAGCCAGGTAAAAATGGAAACCACTAACAAAAACACGGAGCTCTGGCCCAGGAGAACACCAGCTGCACGCTCTGGCATGTGCCAAGCCTGAGGGTGACTGGAGGAAGAATTCAAAGCCAAAACAGGCTGGTTTTACCCTGATGGATGTTAGGGTCAGCTCTTACTGAGAAGCAGAGGGACAAAAATGAAGGAGCGTGTGATACTTGGGGCCAGGGAGGTGCACAGGTACAAAGAAGCAGTAGGAGGGCACAAGAACTCCTGTCATGTACAACACCACCAGCAAGTTTTGTCTCCAAGAACAAAGACTCCACCTTTTTAATCTCTCCACAGCCCAAACTCCAACGTGTTAATGAGGGGAGGCAGCCTCTCTGAGGCTCAACTGGGCAGCAGGGATCTGGCATGCATTGCATACCAAGATTGTTGCTTGTCAACAATTCTGACATTATCCAGTACTTGCTTTGTAAATCCAAACCTGTCTCTGCAGAAACAGTATCTTGCTTGCTTCAGTGAAAGACAGCTTATGTTTTTTATCCACCTTTGTTTATTTACAATAGAGATCCTGACCATCAACTTCTCTTCATAATGGGAAAAAAAGAACAAGACCTAGACTAACAGAATAACAGGCTTTGGACAAAAAGGGGCCATGGTACTCACTGACAACAGAAATGGAGCAAGCTGCATTTCAAAGGGTAGCTGGTGTGACAAGAGACAGCACAGAGTGTGTTTTTCAGTTCTCACAGTGTAGAGACTTAGAAAGGAAAAAAACCACAAAATCAAAGTGCCTTTCCATACATTATCAGAAAGAGTAAACATATCAGTGCTGCTAATTATAATTGCAAATAAAACAAGCATCCCCAAGGAAAGTCCATTACTGTCACTGTTTTCCTAAGTGCACAGAAAAAAATGCATTTTGGGATTGAAGGGACAGGAAAGACAACATTCCCTCCTAGGACAGCAAAGGGATCCACAAGAAACTGCTGCCTCCCACCAACCTGCTGAGTGTGGATGTTTCTAGGTGGCAATGCTGAGGAACACCCCAGGGCAGGGCTGGAAAACTGAAGTCAGACCAATTTCCCAATCTTCTTTAAGATTTACTGCAATGGAAAATGGAAACATAGATCTTGCTCCTCACTATCTCCACCTGTAGTTATAATATTTTATGAAAAATCCTATTGTCAGGATTTTTCCCCTGAGAGGCCAAGAAGCCTCAAGAAAGAAATGTCAACAATAATTATCTGCTGCTGTGGAATGCAACAGGTGCAACCACATTGGTCCATGTGGATTGTTTCTACTTAATGACCAATCATAATCCAACTGTGTAAACGCTCGGAGCGGTCACAAACTTTTGTTATTCATTCCTTTTCTATTCTTGTTAGCCTTCTGATAAATCTTTTCTCTCTATCCTTTTTAGTATAGCTTTAGTATATAGTATTTTAATATAATATACATCATAATATAATAAACCAGCCTTCTAAAACATGAAGTCAAGATTTCCCTGTCTCTCCCACGTCCTCATCCCCCGAGAACCCCTCGGGTTCCACAACAACATCCACCTTCCCTTTAAGAAAGGAAAAAAAGAATAGGACCCCTCAATATCAGCTGCAGTGGAACTAAAAAAAGTTCTCTCTTAATTTCTCCTTCATGGGTGGGGGAAATCAAGTGCAAGCCTATATACTGATCAGTCAAGGTCTTTACTCAGTACTTGTTTGGGAGACAAAGCATAGGAGAGTATTTTAGGAGACAGAGGACAAACAATTAATCATCTTTGGCTTAAAGTAAGTGGAAAGAATGTGAGAGGGAAAGACTCAAGGAAACAATGCAATAGCCAGAGAAAACAAAATCAAATCCATGTTTAAACTGGAGTGACCAAGTCTAGCACCAACATTTGCAACAAAAGTTTCATAAGGACATCACTGCACATCATCCTGCAGAGGTGATGGAGAATTTGATGGGAGAGAGGGAGGTGGAGACAGATCCAGGGGTCTCTGGGGTCTGGTGGAAGCTGCAAAAGCCACCTGGCATGCTCATGCATGTGCTGAACCACTTCTGCTGTCAGATTGCACTGCTTGCCAGGCTGGGCTCTTTGGGTGCAGTGAAGTTTTAAATAGAACATGACTTGCCAGAGTCAGATTATAGTTAAATATTCTTTTCTTTCTCCTTTTCTTACATAAAACCTTTCCCCTTGACTGGGGGCAGGGGAGAGAGAGAGAGAGAGAGAGAGAGAGAACTCACAGCTGGAGCAGCCACACTGTGGAGTTATGATTTCACATGAAACAGGCTTACTAAAGATTGCACCTGTAACATCCAAACACATCCTCCTCTCTAGTAAAGTCTAAACAACAGCTTGATGCAGCTCAGGAGAGCAAAGAAAGGGCCATGCCTCAGAGCCATTTGGGGATCAGTTGCTTTGCTCTGTCAAAACAGCACAAGGATAAGACATGCTCCACACGCTCCTAAATCTGCCTTATTTCCAACTAACTCTGCACATATACAAACAGCCTATTGAAATCTGAGGGCAACGTGAGGCTGTATTTGTTACAGTACAACATCTCTCTGTTGGCAGTTTATGGGCAAGGATGGTAAACTTTTAAAAAAAAAAGTTGCCAGTTGAAAGCCCCTGTAACGGCCTTAGTCCAAATCACTTCAGCCTCTTCTCACCTCTGACCTCTCCTTAGTAAAGTAACGCAGACCCTCCTTTTACTGCTCTTTGCAAACTAAACATAGCAAGTGCCACAAAGGATAAGAATAATAATAACTATTTGACTTCCTTACTAATGTCCAGAATACAGGTATTTATATTAAAGGCTGCAAAATGCACAAGTCATTGAAAAATGAGACATGGCCAAGAGGATGTAAATTATAAAGGCCTGTGCAAAGGCAACACAGGTTTAGGGTTATGTAATTTACCCTCAGCTCCAGTTGCCTGCCTGAGGGACAGGACAGTATGAGCAATTGGCACAGTACCTCAGGGCCACTGTGAAAAATATGCTAGAGAAGTTCTCCACCCACACACCCACCCCTCCAATCCAATCCACTCCAAACTCTTTCTCAGCTTGGATCTATTACTTACATTGCTATGGATGGGATTAATAAAAACAGGGAGTAAAGTGCTACCATTTCTTTTGACAGAGAAATGTCTATACAGACCTTAGGATGTAAAAGCTCCTCAATTTAGACTAAAAACAAATTTTAAATGCCTAATTTTTAGAAAACTCAAGATTTTATGCAATTATGCTATTTAATCATAGAACAGTTTAGGCTGAAAGGGACCTTAAGGATCATTTCAGCCCCCTGCCATGGGCAGGAACACCTGCCACTATCCCAGGTTGCTCAGCGCCCAGTCCAACCTGGCCTTGGCCACTTCCAGGGATGGGGCAGCCACAGCTGCTCTAGGCAACCTGTACCACTGCTCCACCACCCTCACAGGCAAGAAATGCTTCCATATATCTAATCTAAATTTCCCCTCTTTCTTTGAACCCCCTCACTCATCCCCTCACTCCAGTTCCTGATGAAGAGCCCCTTCAGATACTGGAAGGTTGCTATGAGGCCTCCACACAAACTTTTCTTCTCAGAAGTGAACAGCCCCAACTTTCTCAGCCTGTCTTCATTGGGAAAGTGCATAAATGGTATTATAATCTCTGTTTAGAATCTCATTTTCAGTCCTAATTTTCAGAGGACCTTTAGAGTCAGATTTACCATTCTATCCTATTTGCAGAAACACACCATTTTACTAAACACATGCTTGAAATATAGTAGGTAAACTGTAAATCAAACACCCCTAGGTGGGACTATGCCCCTGTACATCCACCTCCCATAGCCTGGGAACTGCCCCTTTTCTGGAGAATCTCATGAATTTTCTGCCCATTCTGCCTTTGAAGATGAGCACAAAGGCAGAACAACACAAAAGGGAGGAAAGCTAATTTGAAAGTGCAGCTCTCTCCTTTCTGGGACCTGCTTGGCTGTGTGTTTTTTGTAGATTTTTTTTTGCTCTGCTCAAGAACCACGATTTCCCTCACGCTTCTACCTTCACAGGCTGTGCAGTGCTTTGTCCTCCCAGCTGGGCAACAGCCTTTCCAAAGACAACCCTATTATTTCTTGGGGTAAGTGGGATAGCTCATCTCAGTTTCCATCAGAGATGAAAATTAAAGGCTGCTGCTTATGCACCACACTTACCAGACCTTACATAACTGACAGACTGCCCTGGCTCTGGCTGAAAGGGAGCTGGGAGAAATCATCTGGCTGGGAGAAATTATCTATTATAAATAAATCACACGCGTGCACACAAAGAGCATTTCTCACCCAGACTAAACACTTTTCTTCAAGCGAGGTGTCTGCTTTGTGCTCTGTGAACAGGAAAATCACATGTCCTGCACTTCAGATCGAAATGCTCTGCACTAAAGGAGACAGGATAATCACTTACTCCAACTATCACAGCCAAAGCCTTGAAAATTCATCCAGTGGCTAAATCCATCTGTATTTCTGCCCGGCCCTTGGACAGGAACAGAACAGGGTTTTGCAAAGCACATTTAACGCTGTCTGTGCTTAATTTTGAAGGGCACATTTACTCCAATTTATCTTCCCACCATCCTGGAAGTTGCTATACAGTGGATTCTGCAGTACACAAGGATCCCATCCAGGATGTATATCCCACTGCAGCCAGAGGAGAGCTCCTCTCAGAATACTGGAGGTGCTCCTCAGCACTGTGACCCCTCCCACTTGGGCTGCCTATGAACTGTGTGAGGGATTAAAGTCCCCTCAGTTTCACCGCTGTGATTTTGCTGAAGCAGCATCACTTTGGCAGTGTCTACAAGAAGGAAATCCAACTGGTGACACAAATTCCATCCTACAGCCACACTCCATGGCATCAGGTTTCAGCAGCTTGCTGCAAACTCTTCCTACAGGTTCACCTCCTGATGTCAGCACAAGATTTAATAATTGCCCCACCACCTGGTAACTGGGGCCACTACAAAGGACAGGTGCTTTTGGGTAGAACCCACTCCACAGGTGCAGAGACACACTGAGGAAGGGTTAGATATGTGAGAAATGATGCTCACTTCAAAAATTTAAAAGGTTTATTAAAACCTTATCAAAAATACAACAGAAGACTGAATAGAGAAAATATTACAGCACCAGGAGCAAAGGATTTTTCCCACCTTGTGGTCATCCACACAATGGAGGTTTTGCCTTTCAACCCTTTAGCCCCTCCCAAAGTTCTGTCCATCAAGTACTCCTTCACTGTCCAGTGGTGGAGTTTACTTCCTTGCATCTTAATTGGAGGTCAGGTGCTGCCAGAGTAACAAGCTGACTCTCCCAAATGTCCCGACTACCCAGGTCACCCCCTGATAACACAAGGGGGTAAAACATAACTACAAATCTATGAAACTCCTCTTAACATATATACATGATATTTGCCTTTTAATTGTGAGAGTCAACCATTGTATTACTCACATATCACAGACAGAAAACAGTATGGAAATGTTACTGTATTTAAAATAGGTGTTGTTTAGGGAAAGAAGTTCTTCATTGGAATCCACAAGGCTGCACCAAATGCACATATTTCAGCAATCCATCAGCCTTTCCCCCTCTCATGTGCCACCATTTTTACAACTCAAGGAATCAGCATCTTGGAGAAGTGTTTTAAATAGGGGTCCAAGGAGATCTCACTGTATGGGGAAGAGGAGTTTTCAACACAAAACCATGAGCCCTCCCATCTCCTCTGGGCACTTCTAAGCAAACAAAACCTGAAGGCAAGGAGTTGAAGCCTCCAACTTTTACCTGTGACCATGTCATCCCAGGAAAAATGAAGATGTTCTCTAGAGACAATTCTATCTATACAAACAACTTTCAGAAATTAGTCACAAAAGCAACAGTGGTGTGAAGGGGAGCCATAAGTCCAAGCCTGTGCTGAGCAACCCTGAATTCAAGACCAGGGCTTCTGGTTAGCCAGGAGGTCTCTGCAGAGATGCCTTCAGGTAGAAAAGCTTCTAGACAGGCAAAGGGAAAACTTCCCAAAACCTCAGGCATGCTTTCAGTGTGTGTTAAGCTTACTGAGACATTACACTGAATTTTGTTGTGATTGCTACTGCTCCAACTTTTCTGTTACCCAGATCACATGAGTGTTTGTCACTTTTCTTAGGTTGCAAATGCAGGATGTGGCAGGGAGTGTGTATTGTATTGCCATCTGTTAGAAGTGAGGCAGTTATCTTCTTTTAATTGGGCCACCTGCTAAAACCAGTTGGGGCAGTCTTCTTTATCTCTTCCACAATCAATCCCCCCCCTCCCCCCCCCNATTTCAAAATTAAAATAATTACAAAGGCGTGGGTTTAGATTTTCCATTTCAAAAGAAGCTCCTGCCTTCCTTAGCAGACACCTGTCTTTTCAAACCAAGACATCACTGTATTTTAATCTCTGAATTTCCTAAAAAAAAAAAATCCTAGAAAAAATAAAGCAATACCCACCACAATACAAGGAGGAAAGGGAAATAAGAGACTTATTAGTATAAAAGCATATAATCTTTAAAACAAATGGCTTGACACATATAAAAACCATTCAGAAGCTTGACCAAGTAACACGCCTCAAGTCAATGCTCAACACCATTTGGTTTCTATTCTTGTGTCCTCTCCTCTGGTGGAGGAGGTTTGCACTCCTGGCTATCAGTGTCGGATGCAGCCTCATTTCTAGACCATAGAGAGAATTGGAATTTCATCATATATACTGGATCCTTACCCAAATTAACTGTTTGAAGCTGTTGGTTTCCTTCCTGCTGATAAAGCAGCAACAAAAATAGTTCCTAATGTTACTTCTTTAAACTAATTTATACTTGATTTAAAGTAAACCCAATTGTTGTCATACTTACCTTGTTTAATGATGATCATGCTAATTATTATTACACTTATTATCATCTTTAGTTTATTACATTTTCAACAGTGGAGCGATGCCCTCAGCTCTTTAAACACACTCTGGGATTTACAGCCATGTTTTCCCCTCACTTTCTCTAAAACATAATTTTACTGTTATTTTCAACATATTGGTCAGCTCTGGGATCAGGATAGAGACAAGTTATTCTACATGGAAGTAGTTAAATTGAAGAACTGTCTGAAACTGAACTGCCAGGAGATGAATCAGAGAGATGCTGCTCCTCCTGGGATAAATGTTATGGGCATTCCCTTCCTTATAAATCAGGTACTCTAGAAACCAAGTTGATGCTAAAAGGATTGAAGTATTTGATGGTATCACGAAGTCCATTTTCCAACCCAAGCACCCTAAGTTTCTGACCCATGTTTCTAGGTGGGAAAAGAGGGAAGGAAAGTCCTCAACAAAAGCACAACAAGAAGAGTTTACTAGGGGGAAGAAAAACAAAACAAATGCAGCTGCAGGGGTACACGCTCCCTTTTCTTCTTTAGTGTTCACTGGGAGATTCCCCCTTTTTAGCATCCTTCAACATGGAAGGGAGCTGAAGGAAGTTTTTGCTGGTCTCTAAGCACCTTTTGCTCTGCTGCTGCTCCCACATTTCATTGATTTGTTCCCTGTGCAGCAGATGCCAGACAGGCAAAAACAGAATATTTATCTCTTCAAGGCTTTATCTGAAAAATCTCAAATTCTGCCTTCCAGTAGGTGGCAAGGAAAAAGCAGCTTCTCTCTCAAAAGGAGCATTTCCATACAGGATTTGGCTTTCTCTCTACTACATCCTCAGAAAATATTGGGGTTTTATGACCCTTATGGCCTAGAAAGATTTTCAGTTCAGTTGCATGGACCAGATTCAATACAGTAGCTGTTTCACATTGTTCAAATGGTGTAACAAAATGAAAATACATTAATGAGTTACACTGACCATCCAGAAATACACTGGGCCTACTTTATCATCACTCTGTATTAAGGGAGAAACAAAATTCAGACTGGAGGAGAGACAGGCAATGGGAAGGATGGGGGAAAGAATGTCTCAATAGCAGAATCAATAAAGTGTGTCTGGGGGTCTTCATTGTTGGCTAAAAACTTTTTTTTCAGTCTGAAACCAAAAGTTGCATTTCATTTTCACGTTCTCAAAACTTTTTGCCCAGTTTCAATTTAAAAAAAAAGTGTATGGTTTTTTCACCCAAAAATGTTTCACTTTTAAAAATCTTTCAATGAATTTTTTTGCCTACTAAGCAATTCTTTCATCCCCACCTAAGAAAAAAATCAGTGTTGGGCTCGATCCATAATCAGAAATATTTGTAACAATTCTGAAATGTGTAGTCTGGATTCCCTAGAAAGTATAGCTTGTTCAACAAGAAAGATACATTAAAAGAGAAGTGTCCTGGGATAAGTCTGAAATACAAAAACTGTCATTGCTACAGAACCATTGGGCTGGCAGGAATTAACTATTAAGTGATTATTACTCATAGAATTTATATTAGGCTGGCTATTTCTTTGTGCCCAGAGAGAACCAGGACATGCAATCAGTAAGGGAAACTTCCATGTCTTCTGAAATATATAAGGCAGGACCTGAAGAAAAATCTCCCAGCACTGCTGGCAGAAACAACAGCTATTTATTTTGTAATATTGAACAAGAAGGTGCCCAAGCAACCCAAAACAGATGACAAGATGAAGATATGAGTGGCTGGAAACAGCAAGCATCAGGAAATTGGCAACAACAGCATCTGAGGTAGCAGCCTTTCTAAAGTGTTGGGAAATGAGGATGTAATGCCAGAGTTTATGGAATTACAATGCTCACTGCAAACACTCAGCCCTTCCACAGCAATCTCCATATAAAAGGTGTCAACCACGGACTTAATTTTTAAGAGGACAAGATGATCATAGATCATGCTATTAGTTTACATTTTTCCGAAGACTTATCCCCTGAAGAAAAGCACTGGGACCAACAGAGCCAGAAAGCAAACATCTTCCTCCCTTCCCTGAGGCTGAGAACTACTGCAGCAATAAGCTGCTGCTGCAACCTAAGCAGAATTTCCTGCCAGTTATTTCCTCCTCCCAGCTTTATATTCAAGCTGCTCACATAGCACAAGTGCTATTTTATTACCTCATGGCTGCACTGGGCTAAAAAAGACAAAGAATGGCTGCACAGATCAGCCTTACCTGGATCCTGGTTGCATCCTGCCTCAGCCTGCAGGGAGCTGCCTGGTCCCAAAGGATTCTCACATTAAATGGGACTCTGTCCCCACAATGGTGTCCCCATCCTGAAGCAGGCATGTGCCACCTCATCCAGAGGCATTGCAGTAAGTAAGAGAAGACCTATCTCTGCTAATATCTCCAAAGTAAGGCAAAAGAAGAAGGGAGACTCCAAGAAAGATGGAGGGAGGCAGTTGGCAAGCACCTGGAGTGATGGGACAGTAAGGAATGACTTCACACAGAGAGCAGGCTTAGGTTGGATATTAGGAAGAATTCTTGACTATGAGGCACAGGTTGCCCAGAGAAGCTGTGGCTGCCCCATGCCTGGCAGCGTCCAAGGCTGGGCTGGACAGGGCTTGGAGCAACCTGGGATAGTGGAAGGTGTCCCTGCCCATGGAACTGGATGGGCTTTAAAGTCCCTTCCAACCTAAACCATTCCAGGGTTCTACAGCTGGGTCAGACGGCACCACAGACCCCTGTGTGGCTTTACTGAGCTGGCCCCTGCTGGAATAGCCCGTGCAGACCTTCCCTAAAACCACCACTGGCCATGTTCATACACACAGATCGGGCACTGCCCAAAGCACAACACCTCTTTAGGTGTTTGCTGTTCACAGCCACAAAGGATTTAACTGAGGGCAATATTTACAACCACAAACAGCCCAACCCCTTCAGCAGCTAAACTGAGACCCCCCCAGGGCAAATCTGGGGGGTGTCAGCCCTGCTGGAACCCAGTGACACAGCACTCATCAGCCCCCAGACCACAGATCCCAATCCACCAGTAAGGAAACAAGATTCCTAAGTAATTGAATTAAGTGCAAATCATTTAAGAGATCAGATAATTCCTTGGCTGCTATTTTTTAATGCCAATGTTACTTTATTCCTTTGCATTTTCAAAGCAATACGTCCCTATTTAATGTATTACCAGATAGCTTCTCATCAAAATGAGTAAAGAAATTACAGCAGAGATTTTTTTCTTTATTATTTTATCGGGTTGGCAATATCAGAAGAGATAATGCAATGTCCCCTGGCACCATAAAATATTCAGCATTGTGAATAAAGTTCTTGATGAAAGAGCAGCAGAAAGCAGCAATTCATTGAGGCCCAGTGCTGTAAAAAAGCATGCTTTTAAATGATTTAATTTAAAAATTAAATCACATTTGAATCATTTGATTACTGTTTAATAACAATACATAATTCATAGCTTGAAAAAAATCAGATTCTGCTCTCTATGGCTAAATATATATCTTAAAAGAATTAGTAATTAGAAATTTTCCCCTCCAACCAGCCAATTCTGACACTGCATCTTCATCCTGGAGAGTTCCTTTCTGAAGTTGCATCAAGGAGCATGTCAGCCCTGGGCAACCAGAAAGAATCAGGAAAACTGAAGGATGCTTTAAAACTGCACTCTGTTTTCCTCCCTCTCATTTTTTATATCAAGTCCATCTGACAGCCACAAATGTAATATTTTAACCTATATTGAAATTAACTCTTTTTTGTTTTTGTGATCACAGGGAAGATGAGCAGGTGGCAGGAAAAAGAGAAATATTTGGCACTCAAAGTAGCCCAAGATGTTCACCCCTTGGTGTCTGTTTCCTAGAGGTAAGGAAGTGTCAGACTTGCTTCTAAGAGCCACCACAAAATTCCTGTCACACCCCATCAAAGGGCAGTTAGTACTTATACCTTATATTTAAAGGCAATCCTAAGCAGCGTGCTGCACGAAGAGTTTTTCTGATACAATTTCATATCAAGTTTTGAAGTACTACCAGCTTAAACAGAAAATAAACCCTGGATTTGTTCATTTCCCTCTACCTAAAGGCTTTTTTTTTTTCCTTGCATTTCTAAAACTGA
The DNA here is from genome assembly GCA_013400635.1 of Hypocryptadius cinnamomeus. Taxonomy (NCBI): domain Eukaryota; kingdom Metazoa; phylum Chordata; class Aves; order Passeriformes; family Zosteropidae; genus Hypocryptadius; species Hypocryptadius cinnamomeus. Next base: position 19,435 of record VYZP01005963.1, read on the forward strand.
ATAAGCAAAACATTGAGTGGTGGGAAAAGGAAAATATGATAAAAATAAGAAACTTGGTGTGTGTGGAAGAGTTTTTCACAAGTCCAGCTGGCTTCTAATGAAAATAAAAATTAAAAAACCCTCAAGAATATTTTTGTTGGGAGGGATGATGATACATCCCCCCATTTAATCCTAGCAAACAAAAGCTAAGCCATAGTTATTTGGATTAAATGAGACTAATTAAATTTCCTTTTGGACAGACATCACTGTCTTAATCTCCCCACCTGCAAGTTTAAGCAATGCTTCATCTCTTAGAGGTAAAACCTCTACAGAGTTCCAGAGCTCCCACCAAAGGGAACAACTCTCCCAAATCACAATGCAGAAGCAGCTCTGCCTCCAGGCACTCCATAATAAGCCTTGTTAAATATTAGCCAGCCAGGATTGTATTAAACCTCACATATTTCCTCCTCTATCACTGAACTAAACCATATGTAATTCTACAGCTCCATGTACAGCTTGCTTCTCCTGCAGATGAACTAACAGAGTTGGTCTATAATCGGACCAGCTGCCGCACAATTAAATCTCTGTCCAGAAAAGTGCATAAACCTGTGGGGAAAAGCTGTCCCACAAAATAAAAACACATGCAATGAGCATTACTCAGCAGGCTGTCAAATCACAACAAATGGTTGGGAAGGGTTTTAATTTAATCCACTTCTTGTAAACACAGGCAGGCATTGGAAACATTGCAAACTCAAAGAATGAAATTTAAAGCGAGTCTTTGACTGAAGGAGTTTTAGGCCACTGGGAGATATTTGAAGACTAAGGTCACCCACTCTCTTCAGCTTTTAGAATTTCTTGGTCTACATATGTTTAATCACATTTCTGGAAAAACTGAAAAGCACTAAATGGTGATATACACTATGCATTGCAGATTTTATCTTTTCCCTGCCTCCATAGAAAACAGTTTCTAGACTTCAGTAGATGTAGGCTAATGTTGAAGTGGGGGGGGGCTCCCCAGGGAGTCCCCAGAGGGCCCCCTAAGCTGAGGGGTCGCTGGTAGGAGCAGGCAGGCAAGAAGACTCCACACGGCTTCTGAGGGTGCTGATTAGATGAGGGTTTATTGGGGGTCCCACTCCCAGGAGCAGCATGGTTACTGAGGGAGAAAGAGGGGNCAGGCTAATTTATGCCACTCAGGGCTCAGACTTTTCATACTTCTCTACCCAGAACACAGTTGTACATTTAGAGGAGCTTTGTGCTGCATTATAAGCTCTTTAATCAATAAAAATTTCTGATCTAGTCTCTTTATACTCTCCACTTAAGAACATTTTTATGAAGGAAGCATTTTACCTGGCTCCATATGATATTTAATTCTGCTTCGCAAATATCAGTTAATCTCATAAAGGCACACTGCTCATAAGTGTTCCCTCCTCTCGCTTAATTAATTTTTAATACTCAAAAAATTGCAGTTTTCAAAGAAGCCAATTAAAATGATTCATCCAAAAAATCCCCAGCAAATGCCCTTTCAGGATGACTCAACTGCTTGTATTTATTATATTTGCTCAAGTCAATGAGGGGAAACTATTTTTGAAGTTGGAAGTCAGAGTTACGGAACCAAAAGGGGATTTATAACAAAACAGCCACGTTGCTCAGCATTTTTCGATCCAGGAGAAAGTAGCCAAGGCGTGACATCCAAATTACAAAGAAAGCTGAGGGATCACTGAGGAGGCAGTAAGTAAGGACATAGATATGCAGGAGCCACAAGAGTGAGATGGGGGCAAAGGGGATTGACCAGTGTTTTGATACTTCCCCAGGCAAGCTGAGACCATGACGTTTTCCTCACATGTCCATCCATATTAACCCTTTACATAGGCTCTCTGGACACTAACTAGGCTGTTCCTTTGAGTTGCAGCAGCTTACTGTGAAGGATGGAAGCACAAAATTGAAGAATAACTATTCCTAAGCCATGACAGATGCTCACACTGACTCCTACTCTGCCTCAGGCACTGCAAAGTCAAATCCCCCTTGGGTTTGAATTCTTGTTTTTCCTTCAAGGACAAAATGTACGGGGGGGGGGAAAGTGCCTGATTTAGGGAGTTCTTTGGTTGTGTCTTTCTTCTCCTTGCCATTTATTTTGTCCCTCCTCTCCTTCCTTATTCATTTTAAAAATAGGATTGTCCACTTGTACAGTTTCACAGTTAAGTGTAGCTAATCAAGTGTGTGATAAGGGTGGACTTGATGAAGGGATTCCTTGAAGGTCAGCTAAAGATGGTTCATATAAAAGACCTTTGCACCCATGTGAGTCCCTATAAACTTAAACCAAGCAAACAGAGGTAGCTTTAAAAAGTCAGACCTTGGCCAAAATCATGTGGTTGCACTGGTTCAGTGCCAGCTTCAGGCAAAGCTTCCACCTACTAAGTGCTCAAACCTAATTCTGGCACTTTCACCATGTCTCCTTAAACACTTGTCCCCTCACTCTTCAAGGGGATGCCCAGAACAGAACTGAAAACAATCCCAACAGCTGCCATACATCCAACCTACATACAGCCACCTGCATCCTTATATTTAATAGAGGATAACTTCATTTTTATAGGCTCTTTTGGAACAATAGGTTATCAAAAATCACTAGTGAAATCCTTCATCTGTGGTGGACTTGTAACATTAGAATAAAATTACAGAAACTTACAGAAAATTACAGCACTACCTCTTCATAAAGAGGAAGCTCTAATATGTTTATGTAATTCCCCAAAGATAATAGGTAAAAATAGCTTAATGAGAAAGGAGAGACAGACACCAAGGGAAGGGTCACCTTCAAGATAATGATTTGGACTGGCAGAGTCATCACAGCCTCAGAGAAAGACAAAGAGTGAACATCCTTTGGTAGTGGAAAGCTAAAACATCTCATGTGATGTCAATTCTTACATTTTGAGCATGCCAGCAAATCATGCTCCCCAATAATCTACACCTATGTGGCAATAAGTAGATTATAGCACATGACTAAACAGGACAAATTACCATGCAGTGCTAAAAAGAACCTGCTGGAGACAGGAAAAATAAAATCCAGATCTGTTTAGAAGAACAACATGGTGTTCTATTTTATTATCTCAAAGAGAACATGCAGCTGAGAAAATGCCATACAGAAAAAGCTGAAAAAAGCCCATTTCACAATGATGAAAACAAAGTCTCCTGATTTATTAAAAAATGTATCACTGCTAAATTCTTCTAGAGCAACATGCAGCAGATCCAGTTCCAAGGCATTAGTGAAGATAATGCTCACCTCATTCATCATTACTTCTTCTCTCATTTTAAATAAGAATATAAAGTTAGTAAAGCCAGGAAGAATTTGTTTGGTTACTATACACAACCATACTCAAGTCTCTTGAGATTTGGCATATGGCTCACAAACTTTTTGACCCTTAGTTTTCTTGATAATAACTTTTAGGGGAAAAAAAAAAAAAAAATTATACTTAGTACATATTCAGGTGCAGAGCTTGGGCCTAGGCCTACACCAGTGAGGTGAAAATAAGTCTTATTTTGCACAGCAAGTGTTGTTAGTAAGCGTTAAATTAGCCTCTTAATTAATAAATTATTTTAATTGTGGTATGGATGCCAAATCCTGGTGCTCATTCATACTCTACTCTTTAATAAGCATTACTGTAAGGAAAGTACAATTCAGTGGGGCACTGGAGTCATCAGAAGTATTTTCTAAATATAGGTATAGCTGCCACCTAAGTGGCCAAATTCCTACATCAGTTTCAGCAGCATGATCCAAGATAGATCTGTAGCTAAATATAGAAGCAGTGAAAAGAAAGAATAGGAATGAGTAATCTGCAATGTAAGTGGAAAGGGAAAGCAGCACAGCCATCCTTGAGGTGTCCATTTCTCCTATAGCTTACTGAAATGGATATGTCAGGGACAGGACCAGATATGCAATGCTGCTTTATAAGTCATATATTCTCAAAGAAACCATGTTATTGTAATGCACATCTATATTATAGGTGCTTACATGCAAAGGAAATATCCTCAGCAGCTGGACTTGAATGATCTTTGTGGGTTCCTTCCCAACTCAGTCTATTCTCTGATCACTTCATTTTTGGTTCCTCTCAGAGCTAAAGAATAACACATGAAACACAGAAGTGACAAAACACACAAGTTCTCTGCAGTTTTGTAAGCCTGTGAGAATTAAAGTGTAGATTTTTTTTCCTCTACAGTATTGGCAAGAAGTGCCAGGATGGGAGCAGAGTCACCCACCTGGAAAAAAAACACAGCTTTTTTTTCTCCTTATCCCAAGCTATCTGTTATGATGGAGTTGCATTAAAACAAATCCAGAGGGATTTCAGGAGGGCCAGAGAGGATGAGGAGGAATCAGCCACCCTGTGATACAGCATCAGCACAAACCAATTGGGAACTAGGCTGGAAACCTGGGATGTTCTTGTGGGATCTCATCAGTAACTGGCAGGCAAAAAGGACAACAGATTTCTCAGCAGTTTATACCCAAGTGCTCGCAATCTCTCTGGCTGTATATGCATTTAACCTTCTAGTGGAAATTAGGAAATGCAGAACGCTCCTATGATGCTCATCCCAGTACTTCACTAGAGTACAAAATCCTTGAAAACCACTTGTGAAAGCTGAGAGCTCAGGTACAGAGCAGCAGAAGCTGCTGATAACAGCACATCACGTGAAGATAAGAGACCATGAGTATCTCCAGAGATGCCTTACTCCCACACTTCAATATTTCTGTGCACCTTGCCCACATGCCAGGAAGCTGTTTATTGTCCGTGTCACAGAAGAAGTTGGCAGAAATACCTCACAGCCAGCAGCAATCTGAAAATTCCTCCTTTGAACAAGAGGTGAGAGCAAAAATTCAGCTAAAACCTTGAAAGCATTAGAATAATTTCATTAATACCAGGTCTGAATTTCAAAGTTAGATCCAAACCTGAACCTTCCACTCTACTCAATGCTGAGAGTGCTTGGATTTCATGTTTCAAAGTCCAATTAGAAAACATGTTTGCTGTCCCACAAAATACCTATCACTTTGAGGTTGTACTTTTGAGGGGAGGAAAAAAGGAATATGGATGTAAAGGGAACACCTTTTCAATTTAGCAGATTCGAGCACAGAAGTATTTTGTTCTGAACTTGAAGATATTCCCTTTTCCCATGATGTGCATAGTAGAGTTATGTGGAGTCTGTCAAACACAGTCAGCTCCTGACACACATTTGTTTTTGAGAGAAGCAGCAGAGAAATCAGAATGAGAACTCCAGTGCTGCAGACACACTGCTCTACAAAACTGAACATCAGGCAAGGTGAGAAATTACAACTGGTGTCACACACAAACCACTGACTGCTTACTGGGACTACTCACACCTTTCTGGCTCAATTTTAAAATTCAGAAGCCGGTGCCAGTCTTAAACTCACCAGCCTTTCCCCACCTGGCTCAAGGGACACTTTTTCCATTCTATACTAACTCAGCAACTGCCTCAACCACAGACACCTGCCCAAGAACTGGTTTTCATCCATCAAAATGTAGGAGTTGGTCTCAATACATTTTTCATTTAGTAATTCATTATACACACATCTATATTACACAATGAATAGGGAATAGTTGAAACTGGATAATCTTTAAGGTCCCTTCTAATCCAAGCCATTCTCTGACTCTAATTCTGAATGCAGTTTTCTTTCACAGTCTCCTGACAAGGTTCTGTAGCACTGGTACAGGAACAGTGATCGAGAGCTTGAAGCAAGCTTCACCAAAATAATCTGTGGAAAATTCCCCGTGACACTGGAGCCCATGGGCTGCTCTGGGCTCAGTCCTTATCAAAGACATCCCCATGGTGCTGCACAAACAACACACAACTGTGTGGACAGTAGCCTGGTTACTAACAGAAAGCATAGAGAAATGCTGCTGGGATTAATACAGCACAGGATAAAAGCCAGCTCCGTTTCCTATCAAACTCTTGATGCTATTTTGGATAACCCCTCTGACAGTAACTCTCCATTTCACAAACCAACAGCAGATGACTGTTGCAAGTCAGCATAGTGCTGATTTGCTTCCTCACACATCGGCACCTGGCCACAACAGGAAAAATCCCAGCATGACCGGACATGTCAGCAGCTTTGGGGACAACACATTTTAGGACCTGTCCTAGTGCACACTGTCCAGTCAGACTCACTCAATCAACTCTGCAGACTCAAAGGAAAGCCTCCAAAACACTCATCATCCCCTCCTGGCACTCTGCAGTGCCATACCCCTTGTTTTGCTTTGGGCCAAGGTGTCAGTCACCACGTGGACAGTTAGTACAGCTGTGTCCAGAAGCTTCCTATCCCTCAATAAAGGGCACACCTGGAACACCAAACACACCCTCAGCTGCCAGTGTGTCTGCAGGAAGAGATCTTTGTTTTAGTGAATCAGCTGGCACATTCCCAAACTCCAAGCAAGATTCAGCAGCACCATTTTCCTGTGATTAAGCACTTGTAGATCTCAAAGTGCACAAAACCTTCCCAGTTACTGAGCTATCCCAGACACAGTTACTGAGGTACAGGCCAGGGGAACGCCTGAGATTATACCTCAGATGTCCCAACTCTCCTCCAACAACCAGACATCACCATCCTCTTCATCTCTCACTTACTGAAAGTAGGCACAGAAGCATTTGTTACTATGCGTATAGAGGCTCTGCCAAAGAAAAAATAACAAATTTGGCACGTTCCCCTTGGTTCTGTGTTTTGCTTACATGTCTCTTCTTTATCTCTGATCTACAGATGCTCAGCACAGACAAGCTCATAGAGGAACTGTCTCCAAACTAATCCTGGGCTATCAAGACACACAACACAGAAAGGCTTGCATGCTGCAGAAGAAACTGTGCTAAGAAAGCACAACGCTGTCCATAGTGGGAGCAAAAGTTGTCTGCATTTTAGTTACTGCTTCAGCATCTGCTTTACAGGGCAGGAAGAGAATTCTTTCCAATGCTAAAACCCTCAAGAAGATAAAACCTGTACCACTGGCTTTTGTTTTCCCTTTTAAATCAACTGTTTTAACGCTCCTTATTTAAATCTATTAAAGTAGGAAAAAAGGTGAGGCTTCAAATAGAACTGAATTAACAAGGCACATAGTAATCCCTCCTGCTGGAACTGTAATTTCTTTTTGTAGGAGAGAACCATGTGCATGTGTTTCTGCACAAGCTATGCTGGTTCTCCTTGCCTACAGGACTTGGCACAGCACTTCCAAAGGAATACTGAAATAAAGCCAAAAATGCTCTGGCCTCTTGATCCCCTGGGTTCTGTTGGCTGGCAGGACAACTTGCAGATGTTGCTGGAAGGCAGCAGGCTTGGACCTGCCCTCCCATACTCTCCCCCAGCTTGTCAGGAGGCTGAACACAGGTAACATGCTCATAGCAGCACTCCAGGCTTGCCAGAAGTTTGGCAGCAGCAGGACATCCCAGCATGGAGCTCCTTGGAAAGGGTTCCTTCAGGAGGCTACTTGTATATCCAAATAGGACCTTGCACTGTTGCCTCTTCTAGAAGTAAAGCGTTGAAGCAACAATTTACTAAATGGATCACACCCACATTTATAGCTGTGTTGCCCGACCCCAGAAGCTATGAGGGGCCAGGGGGGAAGGGGGAAGGAATAAAATAAAATCTCATTATTTTCTTGGGAACAAGTAAAGGTCAGTTGTCTCATCAAATTTCATCCCTTAATAGTACACCTGTTCCCTCAAGGAAATTTCTAATTGTTCCTCAATCATTTCAATCTTTAGCTTCTGCAACATTACAGAGTAATTATGCTATAAATTTTAGGAGCTTCTTCAGGGGAGAGTCCCTAGTTTGGTCTGAAGAAATCCTGAATAAACGAGAAGAAATTCTTATCATGCATCATTTGCCATTGAAATGTATGACAAACACCAGACAGACTCTGAAGACAACACATGTGCAGCGACACTACTGGCACTTGTCATGTTTCTCTCACAGCACAGGGAAAGGTTTGGATGATATACTGGTTAACAAAAGTCATCATTTCTAGACAAAAGTATCTTGATATCAAACTACTGATTTTACTTATTGGGCCTCTGGCTCCATAAGTTGATCTTCTCCCTGACACATCAGCACCTACACTCACCTACTCCACAGTAGATGCAACCAAACCAAAAGATGAAAGATGTTTACTCATGAGCTGAGCAAGCACAAACCAGCATACCCCCTCATGCCTCTCTAGAGAGGGAGAATTTGGAATTACTGCACACCTCTGCCAGAGCCTCATCTCAGCTAAGAGCCCAGCACTCACAAAGCAAAGGCAAGTACTCATTCCACAAATAGCCCACACTCAGGTACTCCACTTCAATGCAACACCACAAGCTGGGCTAAATAGTAAAATTACTCAAGTGTTGAGCTATGGGAATAACTGTGTAGAAGGCATCAGGCTACAACATGTAGCATAATGTCTAATTAGATATCACAGCAAGTTATCTCTGGTATTTTGCAGGCATTGTATTGCAGATATCTCTTTACCATTAAATTCAAAACCATAAATAGGAGAAAATAACTTCTTTTTTTAAGCAGAGCAAGACTCCTGTGGTTGCCTCTCACAAGGATGCGACAGAGAGGTGTGTGATCTGCAAAACAGCTGATTAATTTTGCCCAGCACTCAGCTTTAATTATAGGACAGCTTTAAGGCTAATATCAAATCCTTACTATGCAGACTCTGGATAATCACAGGCTGTGTTCTGGGCGTTCTGCCTCTGCAGCAATGGGGACAGGAGGCCATTTGAATGCCTCTTCCTTACACGTAGTTCACACCTACTTCATTGCCATGTAGGAGGTGCAAGGCCGCTGAACCTCCTGCATGTCTCCTGCCTCCCTTCTGTCCTTCCACAGCTGCACGCTTGCTCTTTGGGGGAGCTCCCGAGGCTGGACAGACGCAGCCAGTAGAGGAGCCGGGTGGGAAGAGGTTAAACAGTCCACCCAAAGCTGGCGCTGTGGACACAATCCGTGTTTTCTGCCAGCCCACTCCCCAGTGCCCACACTGATGCCTCCAGAAATTGCCTCCTTTCAACTGAATGATTTGACATTTATGCTAAACATGTGCTTGCCTTACCTGTAGGCATTTTCTGGTACACAGAAAGTTTTCCTCTTTGGGAAAGGGATGGCTTTGTTCCAACTCAGCATCCCCTGCTCCTCAGCCCCTTTGCTGCGAGAGCCCACTGCCTCTGCACATGGACAATGCACACGTCACAAAGATCTTAAATGTCAGTGCACATCTTTTGTGAGTACTTTCAGGCAAATTTATGATTAAAAGTAGATATTCAAGCAGAAGATGAATACATTATATCCTCAGGCTCCTTAAGTCATGATCCATATTTATAATGCAAAGCTAAGGCTTCAGTTGAATAATTACATCTTTTGCCTGCACATTCTTCCCTCTCACCCCCATATGTATACACTCACCACAAATGCATATATAACATTTAAAGTGAGCAATTATTCAACCCAAAGGCAGAATATCCTTGAGTATGTGCATGCTAGAGAGGGAGCTTAATTCTGTAATTGTCATGCAAGATCTGCAGTAGCAAACCTTGCAGAGATTAAAACACCTTACTCATCACAAACAAAGGTGAGAACAGCGTATTCCAAAGGGGCTGGGGCACACCGTGGCTAATAAATCCCAGGACTGTAGTAGCCACAATCATTCCAACTCCAGGTAAATATTTCCCTTTCAAGCAGAAGTCTCTGATTTGAAGTTCCTGACTTCTTACTTGGTCAGTTCTTCAGAGTAGAAGGTGGTGCTTTATAAATTAATGAGAGCCACTTTAAAACATTTGGCAGCCACTGAACTCAGAAGGCATACGACAAACTCCCCAACAGTATCACAAATATTGCTTTTCAACTAATGTTGATCTCCCCTTTCTTATTTGAGGTCATCTTTCTCAGCAACAAGCACTGCCACTGGATGACTTGAAGTCAGAAATTTTGTTAGAAGGAGCATTTTGACCAGCATCCTAGAAATATAAACCTGTATTTCTTCATGCGCCCTTCTCAGGACTACAGATTTCATTATAGAAGAGGGAGAGAACAGGTATCACTAAAAAGGATTCCACACAACCAAACAGACAAGAACTGCATTCATTACAGCTGGGAAATGCAGCTTTTACACACAAGAACATGTATGTGCATGTACATGCAGGCAGGCACTTCTAATTCATCAGAAAATCAGAAGATTTTTCACTAAATTGAATACACTCCATCAGTTCTGGAAGTGGGAATGCTGTCAGCAGCCTCAAGGTAATGTGCTGCAAACAAAAAACATTTCTTGACAGGATCCCATCTTTTGCCAAAAAACTTTATTAAAAAATTCCTGGCAGGTCTCATCACTCTTTGTACCCTCGCTAAAATTTTCCCTCTGATACACGAAAGGAGCAGAAGTGCTGGGAGCCTGCACACAGCAATGTCTCATGGGCTCCACTAACCCAGCAGCAACTTCCATGGCAAATTTATCACCACAGACCTAGTCCCAGATAATCAGTGTCAATGAAATGCATTTAGCTAACTGGGATTCCTCCCATGATATTATTTTAAAATCCAAATCCCTTAGTCAGGCAGAAATAGCAATCACAGTGACACTGGTCCGCTGAAGAAAAAGGTCACAGCTGCAGCAATGGGTGTCACATATTCTGGGGGCTGGCAGAGCCACACAAGAACATCACCCATGGAGCAGACCATTTGAAAATTAAGCTCTTCAGCTCTGAGCAGGTCATTGAGACATCACTCAAAGCAGAAGTATGGGAAATACAAGTGATATTAGGCAGCAGAGGTGAGGGAGTGTGAACAGAGACGGGCAGAGCATTGTTGAAGAAGCTACTGGCTTCTTGCTCTATTCATATCATTGCTCAGAAAGACAAATGGAAGAAACTCCTGCCTTGTCCATAGCTTGTGGCTTAGCAGAATCACAGTGATTTGTCTTTTTTCCCATCCACTCCAAAAGAGACAAAAATTGTTACCTCCGTTCATAAAGAATTTCACCACATGCCCTGATCAAGAAGCAGGGTGTTACCAAGCTTCCCCCAAGTTGTCCTCCCGTCTTTCTTGTCCACAGAGAGAAGAGCAGAGAAACAGAGAGACTTATTGGTCTTGACCTGCAACAAATTAGCTCAACTCTGTAGCAGATAAAAGAAGTCAAGGCTACACCAACAGCCTCTGCAGAGGAAAGAGACACACAAAAAAAAGGTGCTCCTGAGGTTGTGGTCTAATCCCTTCCTGAAAGATTTTTTTGTTAATTCAGAATGGTTCCAATATTCCATCCAAGCATTTGTGTCTGCCAGTAAGTCAGGACATGCAAGCCACAAAGATGTCAAGCTGCTGAATTTTCACAAGGTAAAGTTAGGCCCCTGGAATTTTTAGTTCCTCACCAGTAAAATTCCTATAAACACAGATGGATGTATTGACTTACGCTGCAATCCAAACACTACTGTGAGGTCTGTCCTGCATCACTTAGCACACTGCAGCATCTCACACCAGTGATGTCTCATTTCTACCACTCACTACAATCACAGCAAAGAACTCAGTTCCTAAGCACAACTTAGAAGAAAATCAGCACCAAAAAAAAAGAATTTTTGTAACTCAGGCTAAATTGCTGGGTTATTGCGATACATTTTGCTGCTGAAAAAAGAAACCCACAACTAGACACAGCCACTGCATTTCCATGACATGCATCCTCTTGTTTAGTCCTAAAGAGGATTGCATTTGTCATCTCATGACACACAGGACAAGTGCTGTGCATTTTACTCGTTCTGCCAGCTAGCAGAGTTATATGCTGCAGGTTTCCTTGCTGCTGTGCCTTATTCCTAGAGCATCATTTAAGCCTGGTCTTTATTTAGAGTGGCAGGTACAGGAAGCAATCCTGCTAAGATACAGGAAAACATCTGCATCTGAGGCTTGCTCCTGCTTTGTCATTATGAATATATAATATCACAGCCCTGGGAAGGGAGGAGGCCAGAGCATCCTTGCACATGTTTACTGGGGTGGGCAAATCCTGCCTATAACAATGATTGAGAAGCTGATGTATTTATGGCACACTAGTAATAGTTTTTGGAGACAGTTCAGCATTCAGGAAAGGTCAGATGACATGGGGTAGAAGCTCACCTTGAAAAGCCAAGGGGTAACACCTAAGTTACAGTGTGCCAAATTGAACAAAGCAACTGCAAATAATTTAATTGCATCTAGACTACCATGACAAAACCATCAGCAATGGCTGTGCACCCATTCTTGCCAAGTGGCTTCTCTGTGCATTCCACAGCATCCCACTGCTCACAAACCAGCTCCGTGTTGACTTCACTGTCTGCCAGTGGCTTGCCTCGCTAAAATCTCCAGGACAGTCCTCAAAGAAGAAGAGATTATTCCATGGTAAAGCCCTGGGCACCCCTGAAGAGGAGCTTCTCTTAGGGGTGCCACTGCTTTTTCCATGTGCTCCTGGGAACTCCGGTGCAACAGTGAGCCTGCTTTGCTCCCCATCATCATCCTGGTGCAGGTCTGTTCACATCAAATGCAAACCTGAGGGCTGCAAATGCCTCTGGCAGAGCCTACAGGAGCTGCCAGCACCTTTGGTCTCATTAGGGTGACTCTGCTGCTCTATGGGGCTCACACAGGCTTTACAAGAGGATGCAGAAATACATATGCAGAATGATGCCACAGAAGA
>VYZP01005973.1:0-11157 GCA_013400635.1 Hypocryptadius cinnamomeus
CAACAAGAGTCAAGGCTAAGGTTCACAGTTCCAAATAAACAGCATTGTCGTACTTACATCGGCATATTGATGACAAACTTAGTACATAGTGTACAGAAAGTAATTTCATGCTTCACTTTTTACTTATTTTCATGTTTAGATAAGCGATTAATGTCCTTCCAGCTGTTTCTGGATGTTGTAGTTCCTGGGAGTAGTACTGCACATACCCAAACAAAATTAATTAAATGCTGCATAACACTGTACTTATTGGAACAGAATTCTTAAAACAGATGCAACCAGCCATAATATTTAAATGCAAAGGTTTATCTGTCTCAGTCTCTAGATGTAGTGAATGGGGGAAATCGAGAGAAAAATATGAGAATCATGTATAAGGATATTTCTCTAGAAAAATCCTTGGAAACTTCATAAAAAACAGAGATTTCATAAGTTAAAGCATTTGTCTTTGAAGTTAAATACAATATACAGTAAAGTGGAGAGATACCCAGTTTGCAAGAAGATGCTCTTTAGTATGGTACCTGAGTTTGGTTGACAACTGACTTCTGCCATAGTTAAGAGTACCAGAGTACCACACTCTTTAAGCAGACACAAAGATGCCTTAACTACGTGCTGTGCAATATTGACCCCTGAGTTTCACCACCTGACACTGCTCTCTGCTTGCCCATTCACCTGTTCACCACAGCTCTTTGAGTGCAACCATCCAGCCAATTGCTTTGTGTGGCCCATCCACCACATATGTGTCTCTCCAGTTTAGAGACAAGGATGTCATGTGGGACAGTGTCAAATGCTTTATATGTCCAGGTAGATAATGTCAATTACTCTTCCTTCAACCACATAACATGTTACATGCATCAAAGAAAGGTTTTTTCTGGTTTAAACTTCATTCCATGCCCTAGAGTTATTACGAATCTGGGATTTTTTTGGCTATGGTAGTGGAAACAAAATAAGATTAGTCCAGTATTTCTCAGTAGCTTCTACAGACACTCTTAAAACCTCATGTTTAATGGAGTATTAAGCATATCTTATAAATTCCTAGCAATACTGAATAATGATATTTTAGCACATCCTAATGTATAGGCACTTTTTTCACCTCACATTTCAATAAGGGATAGGATTTTTGTTTTAATTTAATGGTGTGTCCTTATTTGAGAAATAGAAGTTTAAGAAACTGTGAGACTTCAAGAACATTTTCATCTAATGGCTTTGAAACATCTTCCACCTTTAATCAAATAAAATACTTTTTCACCACGTGTCTTCTGGAGAAAAGTCCCTTTACATATACAGGTCTGTTCTCATGATGTCTGACAACATTGAAGAGGCAGAAATGTCTAAGCCTTAAGACATAACCTCCATACTTTAGAAACCTCGGGGTTTATGTGATGCTTGGGGAACTCACAGAACAAATGCCATCTGTCAAGAGAACATATGCTGTTATTGATTATGAAGGTTAACTATCATCAGTGGCAGAAATAACAAATCTTTAGACATTCATAGCAAGTTTTGCTGCTAACTTCAAGGAAAACTAGAAGTTATATTATGTTTCCTAAGAGGAATCTGTAAAACTTTGAGTGTGAAATTATACAACTTTCTGAGAAAAGCCAAAACACTGAGAATAATAAATTACACAACTTCAAGATTATCAGAATCAGTCATCATAATGTAGAATAGAAAGGTATAGAATGAAGGTTATGCATTGTTTTCCAGGCTTTGTTTGTGTATTTTTTAAGAAAAACATTTTAGCTTTAAAAGACTTTCTTCTCTGTTGGTAGGCTGTATATTTGGGAGCGTTCCTTAAGGAGTGTAGATTTATCAGATAATTGTATCCAGAATGATATAAGCCATATCCTGATTTTCTACAATCTCCATGCACCCCAAACCTGAGAATTCATGAATTCCAGTACAGCATCATTAACCCCCTTCATCTATTCGTGCTCACATACAGACTACCACTGATCAGTTATTAACTTGGATCCTTAACAGGAAAACACTGTAGTGCTGTGTAGCAGCCAGTCTTGTAAAACTTGAAGGAAGACAGATTGATGCTAGCTCTTCAAACTTCCTTGTCTGCATTTGTGTTGATTGTGTTCTGATTAGTGCTGTTTATTCTCTCTTTAAAAACACATTTCACAAACTTGAGACTATGATATTACATACAGATTTTCAGTAATAATTGCATTTCAGAACTGTACTTTGCGTAAATATGGAATAACTTTGATTGAGAGAGACAACTCCCCAGACAGAGTAATGTCACATTATCTGAGATTGCTTAGAGCTGTGACGATCTTTCAAGTAGACTTCACAACCTCTCTGAGCAGCCTGTTTCACTTTTTCACAACTGTCACTATCATTTTTGCTTGTTTGTTCGTTTTTATATCCATTTAAAATTGTTCTTGCTACAACTTGTTTCTTGTGGCTCATCACCCTTTCACTGTGCACCTCTCAGAAGAGTTTGATTTTTTTCTCTATTACCACTCAGTGACATATAAAGAAAAGCAAGCGCCTTTTCTGTGGGCAGGGCGTGGGAAGTAGGTGTCTTCTTCAGAATGAATAAACCCAGAGTTCTTGATCACCCCACTCAAGACTTCAGCCACCTTTGTGGCCACTTATTAAACTTTTTCAGTTTGCAAATGCTTTCCTCATATCTGTGTGCTTCTGAGTGTGTCAGTACCAGGCACTGCTGCAGGTGCAGTCTTATGAGTGGTGAATAGTGAAGAGTGATTACTTCCTTGCAGCGAGTGACTACTCCTAACTAGGTGCTGTGCTCTCCCTGATGCAGCCCACTTTGGACCTGGCCTTCCCCACAAAGGTGTGCTGCTGACTCTCATTCAACTTGGTTTCCATCAGGACTCCCATCTCTATTTCTGCAAAGCTTCTTTCGAGTATTGCTGGGTAATCTCCATTTCACTGCTATTGTGAAAGATATCAAGGCTGATTTTGTCTGTTCATAAACTAAATGGAAGCTAGCTGTAATTTACAAAAAAATTAAGGGAAATGGGCTTACCCTGGATGAAGAAAGGAATTAATATTTTTGTGAAGACACAAAATGGCACTTCATTTGGATCAAATTGTCCCATTTGAGTATAAAGAAAGCTTGATTTGTTCTATGAAACTACCCAGAGAAACTAATAGATATGGAGAAAGAACATGAGACAATTAGAAAACTGACATATTGGAGGAGCATCCAGAGAAACAGTATTATAAACTAAAGAGATGAAGATAATAGATAAGGCATAAAATCATAAACAGTTAAAAGACATTGAACTAGAATAAAAATCTAAGAGTTAAGTCTGAAAGCAGAATACAGTAAATAGACAATACAGAAATCCAATACAAAGGAGCAAACAATAAGCAAAGTATGCAAAGTAGACGAAGAATATGGGAGTGGAAATGGGCCTCAGGCCTTGTGTGATGAGATAAAGCAGATGACTGGAAGACCTGAACTGAAGATGTTGGCAGTGAGAGACAAGTGTTGACAAATTACTATGGATGAGAAATGAATGAGTGATGGAAAGAGGATTTTGAAAAGACATATGATGTGCACTTACCGGACCTGGAATAAGCCTGGAGATCATTCTCTCTGGAGAGGCATACCTCAAATAAATGAAGAAAAGCAAATCTCAGAATTCTTGCAAGAAAAAGTAAAAATGTCAGTACATAGCTTGACAAGTATGAATACAGAAAGGGGAAATAATGTAGACTAAAAAAATGTAATGCTTCCACAATCTTGCAAAAAATTATGATAAATACAAAAATTACATCATCCAGAAGATATTTAACATCAATTCCAGAAAAGAGCTAGCATGAGCAAATGAGAAAACTTATCTACAAGGAGTGTGAGAAGATCAAGTGAAAAACATATTGAGCATTAACTTATTCATTCTACTGGCATTTACAAGAGTGCTGAAGATGTGAATGACAAAGTATGTCAGTGGCTTTTCCAGAGGAATGAATAATGTGGATCAGATTCTTGTGATACTAGAGATTCTGGAAAATATCACTGTTAGATAACACACTGCAGTAACTCCACAGGACTCAAACAGATTTTAGATTACATTTCAAATAATAGAATATAGAACTTAAGAATTAATGGCATTTTCAAGCAGATAAGCTTCTTCACACGATATGTCTGTAGAGAATTAGTGACAGCAATAAGAGCAGATGAGAAACTGACCAGGTTATTACAGGCTAACAGGGAAGATCATCAAAGATATTATCAGTTGTGTTCATTTTAGTGATTAGAAGTAGAGAAAGATTTTGTACTGAAAGCCAAAATAGGAAAATTGATTTTATGTGAGAGGTAGGTGAGACAACCAAAAGGGGAACCTTAGATATACAAATGATCATAGAATCATGGTCCTGTTCAACAGCTATTCACACAGAATTACAAGACAGAGTCATTAGTGCCTTGAAAAAAATTACTTGAAATCAAGTGCTGAATTAAAAAGAGTTGAACCAATGCTAAAAGTCAGATTTGTTGACGTACTCAGGAGGAAGAAGTCCTCTTTTATTCTTCTTTGAAATCAAACATCAGTAAAATGTCAGACAAGTCTGAATGGAGCAAGTTTCCTAAAGATGAAGAAAATTCCTTTAAACTTGCAGCATTTACTCTGACAAAGAAACTTTCCATCAATCATAGCAACAGCAAAACTGCAAGAATAAATTTCACTTTTGGCATTTGAAGTTATTTAGCTATAAAACCCTCACTTCCTATATGGTTAATGCAAGCTTGTTTGAATACATGTTTTTTATACTTTTAAGGATTTCTACAATAATAAACTCAACAAAATTTGACAAGAAAATCATGCCATAAAGACAAAGAGGAAACAACATTTTTAAATAGTTTAACCCTCAAAACAAAATGCATATTCTTTCAGAGCTAAAAGAAACTGAAATTCTAGCTTCTTAAGATGAAAAATTTATATATATTCATTCACCACTAAAACTTTTATGTATTCAATATAGTTTCCTTTCTAAGTTTCCATCTCTTCTGAAAAATATCAAGACCAGGACTAAAGAGATAGTGGTCTTACACAGACTTCACAAGAAAGAGATCATAAAAGTTGGTTTTATACTGCTTCCTTCTCTGTTGCTGTTGCGATTTCATCATCTACTATCATACTTGTAGTATTTTAGCAGAATCAGATGATTTCTGCAGTAATCAAATGCCTTTTGTCTATGCTGGTCCTCTAGAGTTCTGAGATGGCGCCTTTCTCCAAGTGTTACCTAGGGCTCCATCAGAAATCCTCTGTGTGTGTAAAGAACAAACTGGCTAGTTCAGGTCAGAGTAAAATTTTTTACATCACAGAAGAAGATATTTTACACATTTCTCTTTTCTTTCCTAATATTTTTCCTCCATTAAAGATGGAATTGTTTTTTAAATAGGCCAAAACCTAAAAACACCCTGAATTCTTGAAGATGAGCAAGATTTTTTTTTCCCCTGTGCCTCTTTGGTCTATTACTGACTCTAACTGTTTTGGCATTCATAGTAATCCCATCCTTAAGAACATATACTACAGTTTTGAGGTACACCTACGTTCATTCTTTTTCAAACTACCATGACTGTAACAAAACTTATGCTTTTACCTCTGTTGAAAAATTTCTGTCACGTCAGCAGGAAAAGGGAAGAAAATATGGTGAAAAAATTTGTGAATCAAAATCAATTACCATCATAGGCAAAACAAATCTGACTTGATGGAAATTTATTTATTGTAAATTAATAACAGAGTAGGATAATGATAAATAAAAGAAAACTGAAAAGACCTTTCTCATCCCCCTCCTTCTTCCCTCTCTCAATCGTCCTGATAAAGTTTCTACCTCCTCCTGCCTTTGGTGGTGCAGGATGGATGAGGAATGTGGGTTGTAGTCACCTCATAGTACTTTGTCTCTGCCACTCCTTCCTTCTCACTCTTTTCTGCACTCTAGTGTGGGGCTCCTACCATACAATTGAGTCCTTCACAAACTTCTCCCATGTGGGTCCTTCCCACAGGCTGAAGCTCTTCAAGAATTGCTCTGGGATGGATTCCTCACAGACTATAGTTCTTGCAGGAAATTTGATCCTGTGTGCACTCATCACGCACCTCAGTTCGTGCCAGGAGCAGGCTCCAGCACAGGCTGTTCCTGCTATGTAGATTCTTAGGGCACATTCCCCTGCTCTGGTGTGGGGTCCTCCATGGGCTGCAGGGAGATTGTGCTCCACTCTGGTCCTCTGTGGGCTGCAGGGGCACAGCAGCTTCACCATGGTCTGCACCAGCAGCTGCAGGGGAATCTCTGCTCTGACACCTGGAGCACCTCCTCCCCCTCCCTCTTTGCTGACCTTGGTGTCTGCAGAGTTTCTGCCATATTTTCTCACTCCTTTCTCACACAGCTGTTGCACAGCAGGTTTTGCTCTTTCTGAAATATATTTTCACAGAGGCTCCACCGGGATTGCTGATGGGTTTGGCTTTGACAAATTAAGGGTCCATCTTGAAATCAATTCTGTTGGACACAGGGGCAGCTCCCAGAGTCTTTTCACAGAAGCTATGACTTAAGCCTTCATCCTCCTAGTAAAACATCACTGCATAAACCAAATGCAGTAAGAAATTAAAATTCTTTATTTAATATGTACTGGATGTTTTCTAAAAGGATGTGGCTGGCTGGCAGAGAGGTTTCCTGCTTCCATAATGCTGGCTGATGCAGTCTAGTTCAGACAGAACCTTTTATAAATAGAAAATGAAACCAGGGTTTTTAAAGGGACATGGAGCAAAGAGATACTAAAACTGGGATAAGAAGAAAGTCTACGGCACTAATGAAAATGGGAAGAAACAGTGCATAAAAAGATATATTGTCAGCCCTCAGATATAATAAGAAGAGGTTTTGGATTTCAAATCTTTTGGTTCTCCACACTTTTTTCTTCCCTGTTAAGCCCCCAGTTTCTTCTGCTGAGGTGCAGCTTAATCAGGTAAATTCTTTGATTAATGTACATAACAAAAAAATAAAAGATACATGATTCCTGGCCTTTGACATTGTCACTCTGTTGTTGATGAAGGTCAGCAGCAAAGGACATCTCAGGGTCTGCTGTTCTCTTATAGAGCTGCCAATAGTACACCAATCCACATTTTTTAGGATGCTTGGAAAACCTCCCTTACCTCAGTGGGTGCTGAGGAGGGAAGGGAATAAAGAAAAATTTGTAAAGTGCTGGGTGGCTTTTCCTAGACCTACTTCAAGAATTCACTCAATCTCAGTGACAATGAAGAGAGAAAGGTGAGATTGGTATTACTTGCAATATCTTCCCCTCTGCCTTTCCCTTTTTTCGATAATTCTGTTCAATTCAGACCAGAGCTATATTTCATTTAACTGCTTTCATCATACCTACACAGGAAACAGCCTGCAGTGAGCCTCGCCAGAATGATTTACTATTACAACACATCACCCTATAGGCTTAAAATGCACAAAAAGCGATTTTAGCAGCTCTCTGTGGGATGCAGGCAATACAGATTTCATGTTGTAACACAAGAGGAAGAGCAGATATAAACGTTTATACTGACGCTCTCTAAGCAGCCATGGAATCTCTAGCTGAAGGAGGATTAACTTCTTGTCAGGCATTAAAATCTATAATAAGAAATAGAATAACTGAATGGAGGTGGTGGGTGTTTTTGTTCAATGCAGAAGGGATCTAGAAGGCCTGCCAAGAATCCAAAAGCTTTGAAATTGGAAACGAATTAAGGGCTGTGAGTACTTAACCAGTTAAAGGTTGAGAGAACTGTGAGCTAAGAATGCAGGTTTATGAGTTTGAGGGGCCAATAAATAATGACAAAACATTATGATTAAGCCATTTCTACTTGTGATAAATGATACAGTTCTTTTCCTGAATAAAGTTTCACTGGATTCCTAATTTATTGTCCAAATGGATTGACAAAAGATGTATATGAGACTGAACAAAAGTTTTCTTTTAACTGGATACTTTTCATCAATGTTACTGAACAAAGGTTTTACAGAGTTGCTTCTGATGAAGGCATTGCTGCTTATTGTGGTTGGTTTAACAATGACATTTTAGCTTCATAGCAACATTCAAGGTTTCAAACTTCTTCTACATTTCATATAGGAGCTTTTGTTCTTAAGACGGAACTGTCATGAAACTCAATGTTTGGGGTATTTTCCTTAAGGTTGCTCACTTCTTTTTTTCTAGTGAAATCCAGTCTGAATGTCCAACCCTTGACAAATTATTTGGAGGTCAAAAAAGATTCTGCCATTTGGTTTAATGAAACAACAAGGTCAAAAAAGAGAAAACATTCTGATTTAAAAGATTTGGTCTAATATATCATTCGTTTACATTGTATTGGTATGTCAGAAAAAGAAACTTCCCGCAAAAAAGACAACAGAATCCATACTCAGCTACTCACTTAGCAAGCGAACACTACAAATATATTTACTTTGTATGAAAAATCAATTGGGAAAGTACATCATTCCCTTTACCATTGATTTGGACACCAAAAATGTACCTAGACACAATTATTTAATTTTTCTCTCACCTAAAATGAAATGTTGCTCTAAAATGAAATAATTACACCATTAGGGTTTGTTTCTTCATTAGTTTACTTTATCTAGTAACACACGAAAGAACTTGAGAGACAGTGAAAGTGCATTTTAAAATTATTGCATTTTCAAGCAAAATGCAGACTAGGAGTATTAAATGCCTGCTGGTCATAAGATTTCATCAATAGTGGGAAAAATCACAGCTGTTCTACTGATTTGTTAGCTAATGACAATATCAAATATTGAAATAGGGCTGCAAGGAGATTTAGAATTTTAAAATGCTAGGTAAGTGCTAAACTATAATGTGATCAATGATTTTTTTTTTTTTTAACTGAAAAAGCAAAAATAAAATTTATGTCTGTGCTTCTATTATTCTGTTCCTTGGTAGTATTTTGCATCATTGTAAGGTTCCCTACTCAAAAAAAAAAAAAAAAGGCAAACATGCTGTTTGTTCTCTGTTCCATAGGACTTACAAAGCCCATTTTCTCATGGGTTTATATTCATTATTATCTTCACGCTCTGCTGCAACCAAATGCCTATGACAAGTGCTTATACCTAAAATGGTGAGTTTTTTGCATGTGCCTTAGTCCATGTAAAAGATGTATGCAGCTTCTGGATCCTAAGCTGGTTGAGCAAGCAATTGAAGATCTGTGTCTGCTTTGGAACTGTGCTTCTGTCTTCCTGGAAAACATATATCAAAAGCAAAATAAAGAAGGACTTATTTCTCCCAATTTCTTCCCCAGTGCTAGGATAATGATATCTCCAAGCTCTACTTTAGTTCTGAGGCCCTTGAAAATATTAAGTGTGGGATTTAGGTCTCTAACAACTCAAACCAGCTACTTTAAGGAAGGTTCTACTTTAAGGAGTATCTACTGAGGATAGGAGTAACCTGCCTTAGAAAACAGAGCAGATTTGGCACAGAATATAGAGAATATATCAATATGCATCCAAGTTAGTAGCTGGAGGTCAAGGTGGGTAATTTAGGACACTCCAGATGGTGTTGCATGCTTTGGGAACACCTGAGGAGAACACTGAATAAAATAATCTACATGATATCCAGGTCTCTCAAATCTTATTATCATTAACAGTGATAGTCAATACACTCAGCTACAGCTGAAGCTGGAACCCTAGAGTCTACTCTAAAGTTAATACTTCTTAAGACATTGGGCAACAATCTAGAGATTTGGAAATTCAGGAGTCTAGGTGTAGATGCTTATGGTCTGTATGATAAGTCATCCTTATTATTCAATTATCCAATTATCCCTTATTATTCAATTCAGTTATGAATCTATAGGTGGGGAAAATAATTTATTAACCTGGTTAACCTGGTGATAAGAGTTTTGAAAAAGGTACATCAAGAGAGGGAGAAGTTGACACACAGTCATGGGAGGAAGCAGTGGACCAGGCTGGCAAGCATTTATGTGACATAAAAAAGTCTTAAAAAAAATTTAAAAACACTAAAGTCAGGACTAAAGGAGGAACATCCTGATCCTACGTACTCAAATGCAAGTATTATGAGAGTACAACATTATGAGGGAAAATCAAACCACCACACCAACTAATCTTACTTATTTAATTATTTATTAAATTAAGATTTTTAGTTAAATCCTTATCTCACTTTATTTGTAAAGTCTTGTGGTGGGTTGACCCTGGCTTCATGCCAGCTACCAACCAAAGACACTCCATCTCCTCAACTGGACAGGGGAGACAAAATGCAGCAAAAGGCTCCTGGGTTGAGATAAGGACAAGGACAGATCACCCAGCAATTATAGTCATAGGCAAAACAGACTCAAGATAGGGAAATTAATTTGACTTATTACCGATCAAATCACAGTAGGATAATGAGAAGTGAAAACTACATCTTGAAACACCTTCTCCTCACCATTCCTTCTTTTCAGGCTCAGATTTAGTAATGAGTTTTTTACCTTCTCCCCCTCAGTGGCGCAGAGGGATGGGGCTCAGCTTATCACAGGCTGTCTGTGCTGCTCCTCCTTCCTCAGGGGGAGGACTCCTCACAATCTATCCCTGTCCCAGTGTTGGGTCCCTCCCATGGGTGAAAGTCAATGTGAATGCTGTTATGTAAGTCACTATTTTTGAAACTAAAATTTAGAAATCAGATTTGGCACACTGCATGAAATTTCTTACTCAGGAAAAGCAAAAAAGAAAAGAAGGGGAAAACCCTTTGCTTTACTAGCAAGATTATTTTTTTTTCTGATAGTATAAAGTGCTCCTCCCTGTGACATCAAAAACTTTTCCCTGGTTTTCCCTGAAAGCAAAGTGTTTAAGTAGAATTCAGAACTAGATCAATAATGGTAGATCCTTCATCCAAATACTACATAGTGTAAGCAGTTGTTTGAACATTTCCAGATTAGAATTTTGCCCTTTACAAATATGTTTTATACATACAAGAGGGCCTGTTGGCTGATTATTTTCTATCACATCTGTTTGGATGGCATCATGCCCATTCACAAGCTCATCAAACCCTTGCCCAAGGGCAAAGCTACCAACCAAGCAAGCACTAGTTAAAAAAGACCAACAAAGAAGAGACAGGAGGCTAAAATAATGATGTACTGCTAGGTAAGGAAAATAGGAAGCTCTTATATGGAAAATATATATATATGTTTATATATATATATTCTATATAGAATA
>VYZP01005981.1:2651-27055 GCA_013400635.1 Hypocryptadius cinnamomeus
TGCCCCAGGGTGCATGCATGGTAAGAATCAAACCAGGAGTGACTATGGCACTGATTCTGCAGTTAGAATCATCCCTGGGACTTCACAGTTTCTCTCCAGAGGCACATAAGTATACAGAGGCAGGAATGATAGCTGCTGCTTAAAATACTGAACATCTTTAAACATCAAAGGCAAATAATTTTATTTCCCTTCAAGATTAAATGAAGGAAATCAAACAAAATATATATCTTGTTCTTGCAGGTTTTTTTTCAGCAACAACAATTTTAGCAAAATCATACTAGCTCAGAATTTGATGGAAAACATCTAAATAATAAATAGAAGCCAGAACAAAGGATGTATACATGAGATGGAAATGCATGCACTATCACACAGATTAGAAAAAAAGTAAATCTGGATGATTGTAAACAAAAGCTGTGGACTCAATACTGCACACAAACAAAGGGCAGGGATAGTGAAATCACAGTGAGGTTCCCTGTTCCACAACAAGCAGCGAGAGACTGAAATGGTTAATGGCTAAAGCATTGTTAAGATAGTCACAAACTGTGCAAAGATGCAGCTGCTCACCTGCAACCACCCCTCCCCAAATATGCCTACTAACTGGAATTCGGACTGCGACAGGAGTTTAGAGATAAGTTAAAAGTGGTGCTATTCTCCAATTATCCCAGGTCTAAGAAGAAGTTAATAAGGCTCAGGAAAGCACATATCCACAAGTGGGAGAGACAGAAATGTCGGTTGCTCAGACAATGGGGGACAAGTGGCGGATGTGCAAAGTAATCTCCCAGGTGCAGAAGGAGACCACAGCAGACAGCTCGGGCTACAGCTGGTGTTGAACCAGATAAGGAAAGAGGCAAATCCTTCGAGGCAAAGTACTGTTTGTTTGTCCTCACTCAAGTGACTCAGCTGTGATAACTCCCCTTCGGGAAAGTACCTGGACATTCACACATGTCCAACCCTGCCTGCTGACAGGCCAAGATGGGCCATAACTGATTCAACTCTGCTGACTTAACATTGCAGCTGCAACATATTAGAAGGTGTCAAAAACTCCTGAAATGTCCCAGGAACCAGCATTACACCTCCCAGTGTAGTACTCCCAGCCCAAGGGGAGGTTCTGGAGCATTTTCCCCTAGACTATGCATAATATTAATCCAATGGATTTTGTGTTTTGGGGACTTTCCTCCCACACCCCACCCCACCCCCGATGAATCCAGTCTGCAACCACCACTTTGACCACTAGATATCAAACTTGCAACAATCAAGTCTAGCCACAAAATCCACAGGTGGTGATACCTAATCTTATCCTTTCTTCCTTCCTTTCTTTCCCTTACACATTTTCTTAAGTGTTACTTCCATGCTTTTACATTGCTATGTTACTATAGGTAAAAATAGCCAAAACCATCGCAACCAAATTGTTCTAAAATAAACCCTATATACATATCTTTATGAGCACCAATCATTCAGTGTTGTTTCATTTTACCCCACCCCAAAGTGATCTATCAACAAGAATTCGGGTTACCCTCTTCTTTAGGGGTGGGTCATAACACATACAATGTAACTTCTGCTAAATGGCTGTGGGCAAGTAAAGTCTTTTGTGGGCCTTTCAGTCCTCCTACTGCAAGTCATCTCTACCCATAAGAAAAGAATTAGTATGTTTACAAGTTCATGTCCTCCAGATCTGCAGTGACAGCAATACCACAAAACAGCTCTGCTTAATCAACTTTGTCACCCAAAAACTTTTCTTAACACCTAACCTAAAAAACCTGCCTTTTTTCTGTTTAAAATTAGTATTTTTTGCTTATCTATATTGGCTTAATCACACTCTCAAATGACCTTAGACATAGTACAGCTGAGCTGCATCAACAGATCATGTCTAATTACATTTCAATTAACACCACCTAAGAGTACTCACAAAGTCTGCTGTTACAGCTCAGAGGTTGTGCAGTGACCATGAAGCTTCTGTAACTCAGTCATACACCTGATGCAGGCACGAAATCAATTTCCTTGCCTTCTCAGGACTGAGCACCTCCTCCAGTCCATCCAAATCCATGAAAAAGGCTTGCTAGATCAGTTTCCATAGTAAGCACTCTTGGACCACGTCTAACAAATCTGGCTTCACACACAAAGTTGAAGCAGCTGATGCTGCTTCATCTAACAGGCTGGGATGCAGATTGTGAACTGAGCTGAACTCACCTTTCTTCATGGGAATGAAAATTATGTTTCCCACTCACACAGGGATATATCAATGCATAAGTTATATGACTTACGGTGAAGTAAAGTGGGATAAAAACTAATAAAAGCTTAACCTAATACTAACCTTTCACTACTCTATCATTGCTGCATTCAAAAGACAGAGGCAATGAGAAGTGTTTGCAAAAGTAGGCTAATGATCCAGACTCATCCCCCCAGATGATAGCTGCTGGTCAAAGAACACTCACATATAATCAGGTAGCTTCGATACACCAAAAATTTAAAAAACAAACCAATCATTTTATTAACTCACTTCCAACATGATTAGGATGAATTTGTTGTCATTATCCCAGAAATGCATACCACATTGCCGTTGCTTGTGCAGTACTGTAGCTACAGCACTACCCTGCAAGCCTCAGTAGAGTTGTGCTGGCAAAGTACCTGGAAAGACAGCCTAATTATACCAGGTCTGGAATGATATCCCAACAAGAAGGGCTCAAACACAAGCAGCACACAGAGAGCTGTAAAGAGAAAAAAAGTACTGGGTACAGACACAGATGCTTTCTAACATCTTTATTCATCCTGAAAAAAGCTAAATCCCCCAGTGAAATTGCACAATTCTGAAGAGTTAGGTAAAAAACTCTGACTAATAAGTGAAAATGTAAATTTATGTTCACACTCAGAGGTTATTACAAAAATCTAGTCTCTCCCTTGATTTTTTCTCTACTTGGTACTCACTATATATTTGACCATTCTAGCTAAATGTGGTCCTTTCCACTCCAGCCTAACTTAACTTATTTACACCTACATCATGAGTATCTGGCAAATTCAACTTTTTGAAGTATGATAATTTTCTTCTACAAGAAACTTTTCTTAGCAATGGAGTTACACACCTTCACAGGACTCCAGAGTGATCTTACCTGCTTCTGTACCTTAAATCTCTTCAGTAACTGTATAAAAATACAGGCACCCAGGTCAGGTCAATAGGCAATAGATATTAATGCACAAATTAGACTGCGACTTTAGAATATTGCTCCTGAACATTTTCAGAAAGATACCTAAAAAGACTTTCCACAGCCATTTATTGTGATAATACACAGATCTCAGCAGTTAGACAAAGGCCCACAGCGTGATATCTCCAGTCATGTCAGCTTTCTGTCGTTTTCCTCATGGCTGTCCCATTTTCCACTGGGAAATATCTTTTTTTTATTATTTCTCTGCTACATTTCAAGACAGGTGAATGAATAATTAAGTTCGCAGCACATGGTGGTTCAGTGTGTTTTAGAAAGAACACTTCTTGAGCTCCTTAGCACTGCAATGGCCATAATGCTGCTGGTGAAAGAATTCTTTCCTTATATTACACATATTATACTGCACACATAAAAAACACATGTACACATATGTAGATACTCTTCGCATTGATGCCATGTGTTATATAAAAATAAACAAATAAACATCAAAAGAAATTACTTGCAAGGAAAACATGGTAATGTTATTTTCCAAAACTTTTGAAGAGGTATCAGTGTATTAAGAAACACGTGTAACAGCTCATGGAAATTAAATCATCATAAAAATACTTAATAGCAAGGGTATCTGGATATTTATGAATGCAAGTTATCTGCTTTTCTTTAAAAAAGTTGTGATTCCAAGTTATGTGATGACCTAACATCCATATGTATCTTAACATTTTCATAGCTCAGTTCTCCTTTTCTGGTGTGGTTAGTCTCTTGGTGCCATTAAGACACATAAAATATAACATCTGTTATATTTTATGCGATGTGTATTAGAAGGTGGAACTTCCTTAATTTTTGGACAAATTTGAACCCACTGGTTTTGCTAAAGTTCTCAAAGCTTCTGCAAATACTAAGATTCACAAACTTTGGATGATAAACATTAGAGAAGATAGAGAGAAGGGAAGTGGAAATAAATTTACTCTCTGCCTTTGTTCCAGCTCCCCGCCCTGTGCTGACTCACACACTGTCTACCATTCTGAGATGCCATATCTTGGTGTCCTAGGTGTATGTGGCAAGGCTTTGATCCTGGAGGGCTGCAGGGTGGTGTCTGTAAGGGGCAGTCCTGGCAGTGGGCTCCAGCCAACCCCCTGCAGGGCATGGCTGAGCCCCACAGCCAAGGAGTGGCATCTCAGGGTAAACAAGTTTCAGTAAGGGCACAGGCAGTAAAAAGTGAATGGGGAAAAAAAATATGTGAGAAACACCCTGCAGACATTAAGGTGAAGAGAATGAGCTCCAGGTGCTGAATCATAGACATCCCTGCAGCTTGTGGAGGACCTCATGACAAGGAAGTTTATCCTGAAGGACTGTAGCCCATGGATGTACCCACTGCAGCAGGGGAAAATGTGAAGAGGAAGGAGCAGCAGAAAAGAGCCCTTGTGTACTGACCCACGCCCCCATTTCCCACCCTCCTCCATCTTTTGGTGAAGGGGAAATTGATGAGGGGAAATTGATTGTTTTACTTTTTCTTCATTTTTCAACACCCAACTCTATGCTAATATAAATAAATAACATAAATAATTTATTCTTATAAATTAATAAATCATATTTTTTCCCAGTCAAGCCTGTTTTTCCAGTTATCGTAACTGATAACTGATCTCCCTGTCTCTTCCTTAACCCACGAAATTTTTCATCTAATTTTCTGTCTGCCCTGCTAAGGAAGAGGAGTGAAAGAGCTGCTGGATGGGCATCTGGCCAAGATCAACGCACCACACTTCATACACTGAAGATTTTCACACACTCAAGTTCCCACTTCTGAAGACATGGGGAGAAGTCTCAGCTTCAACAGAGCTCAATGGTTGTACTTCAAGGGCAGATTTAGTCCCATGAGGATCAATAAACTAGATGATCTTCTGTCTCCTTTTTCTCAGGGCATGTTCTTACAGAAACTCTCAAGCGCTTGTAGAAGATGGAGGTCTATACAAGTACCTCTTAAAAAATAAAACCTGGCTGCAGAAAGAACAATTAGTCCCAATTACCCAGTAGTTCAAAGACTGATGCAACATAAAAAAATACAGTTCAATTGTTTTTCAAGAGTATTCCAACTCCTATTGCCAAGCAAAATGCCACAGCCACCAGACTATGAGCTATCATGGGGTATTTTTCATTTGTGCTATTGAAACCATACATGACGATCCATGACTCTGCCTCATTCCTTCTATTATCTTGCTTAAATAGCTGTGTCCTCTTGGCAGTACATTATGGGTTCCACCCCAGACACAGAACAGTCCCTATGCCCTACATGGATGTCTCCAGATCTAGCCAAGGTTCAGCCTCGGACACGCATTCAAGAGTTTGGCAAGGCAATGCTCCGGATACAGCCACTGCTTCCTTCTCCCCATCTCAGCATGACTGCCTCCTCCTCAACTTACATTAGAAAAATAAGCACTGTTGCGAATCTAATTATGTCTTTGCCTTTCACTGACAACAGATTATGCTTGTTAAAGAGTTTTTTGTTTGCTGTACATCCAGTTTCCAGCACTAGCTGTTTTTGTATACTTCTTTCCTTCAGCCAAGCAAAAACAGCTATAGTAGCGGCTTGAAAAAGATGCTTCTTATTCATTTTCCTCTGCTGCCTGGGAACCAGATTTATGAAACACTATGAAACAGATATGAACTATTTTATATAAAAGAATTTTCCCCTCCTTCACCACTGGCCCTGCATTTTCTGTTAGCACTTGAAGGGGAGTAAGTCTG
Organism: Hypocryptadius cinnamomeus; assembly: GCA_013400635.1. Classification (NCBI taxonomy): domain Eukaryota; kingdom Metazoa; phylum Chordata; class Aves; order Passeriformes; family Zosteropidae; genus Hypocryptadius; species Hypocryptadius cinnamomeus. The sequence continues at coordinate 8,543 of VYZP01005981.1, forward strand.
TTTATGTGAGCCAGGGCACTCCTGAAAACAAGATTATAAACCTCAAGAGGCTACAACAGGGAAATATTTATTTTGTTGAAAATAAATGGAGAAACTCTTGGATTATAACTGGAATCATATGTTATAAATCAGTTTATTGAATAACACAGCCTTGGAATAATCACTGTCCTGGGACATAGCTTTCTACTTCCACAAAGCCAGATACAGTCTGTGTTGGTAATAATAAACATTAAAAACCAGAATTGCTTTTCCTTTCTTCTTGCTGGCCCTTTTTAAATGACTTTGGGCCTAACCCTTAGGAATTACAAAAGCCAGACAAACTAAAAGCTAAACCAATCAGAATTTCCTTTATGCCCTTTCCTAAAATGGTGCTTTCTCTCCTATCATTAACAGCTTTTCATGCTATGAGAACCTAAACTCCAGACAGTAATGTTAAAATACTACATCTGCCAGATAGGACTGTCCTGTGTTTGTTAATAGTATAAAGAAAAAGCAAACACCAAATCTCATTTTCTGAGAAAGGTGAGAGAGTTTTGGGAATTAAAAAATGAAAATGAAAAAAAAAAAAAAGACATCCCTGACTGTCAAAACAGGGCAGTTAGATACCATGAATTTTTCACCATGCCAGACAAGTCAATCAAAGATAACACAATGCAAGAATATCTGACTGACACTTCAAGCTGTATTCATAAGCAACCTGCCTCATTCTAAGTCAATGAAGAGACAGGACTTACAAGCCCGCACTGGAAAGTTATTGAAATGTGACTGACATCTCAAAGGAAAAGTGTCAACAGGATAGCATGACCCTGTGCTGAAACACTGCAAGGTTAATCAAAGTTATGGCAGTTGGGAGCTAGAAAGGCTCTACCTTAGATTGAATTCTTATAGTCAAAGCAGTGATGGGGCCACCATCTCATTTTCACTTCCTCTCCTACTGACATTTGCACACCAAGTTTGTAGCATTTGTCCACTTTTCTTTTGGTTCCTTTTTGGACAGACACTGGTGGATGTTGCCTGAGAGAAGGCTTTGTACATCTGAGTAATGACTGGTTTGCCCTTTCTCCTCTGGGACTCGATCTGCTGTTAACGTGTGATCTAAGATAGTAAATACACCATTGGGAGATTAAAATACAGTGCTACAAATTGCAGAGTTACTGCTCAAAAGGGAGTAGATAAAGTCTGAGTTAAAGTATCAGCAGAATTCATCTAAGCTCCCATGGAGCAATAAAGGGAGTAGGTAAATATTCAGACTCTTTCTTAAAATTCTTACCTCCCTACATCTGGAGAGTTTCCCAACAATCCATCATGTACCAATATGACATCAGGAAATGTATTGCACGGATCTATCTTCTCTTACTGCCTCAACCCACCTACCACCTAATTTTGTAGATTTATAAAGACAAATTATTTTTTCACATTATTTTGCTTAAATGTGTCAGTAGCTATCATTTTAATTCGGTACTATCATGGTTAAAATGTAGACCAGAACCATCCACTCAGCACACTCTGAAAAGTAACAAGGCTAGGAATAAAGATAAACTAAGGAAGAGAGGATACCAGCAATGCAATAGTTCGTATGCTCAAGAATTCAATCTTTAAGCATTTTAAGCAAGTATGGCTTTTATGGAAAAAAAAAAAAAAAAATTCTTCAGTTAATTTTATTCCTGGATGGAATCTTTTTGCTTCCTTCAGTTTACTTCATATGTTTCTTGTTTTCCTATTCTGTCAGCCCACAGCAATATCTCACAGATACAAATAGCACCTTCTTGACACTGCATATCATTAGCTAAAAATGCTAGTGGCCCTATTCTGTTGGTTTCATTCCCTGCTCTTACTCCTTTTCTAGAAGGCAAACAGTCTAGAAAGTAAATATTCTTCTTCCTTAGAGCCTAAGGACCTACAAATCTTTTTCCTCCCACAGACTCTGTCTGATTTCTAAATCACTGCCTGCACTGAATGTCACACATCATTTCCATTATGGAACAAGTCCTCAAGTCAATTATTTAATTATGGAAGATTTACAAAATAGCATCTCTTTCTCCAGTAAAAAATTAAGAAATATGATAACAAAATATTTATTATTTTATTCTTAATATTTTTGAACCAATGATGGAAAAACTTCTGATGAGGGAAAGATCACCTTGGGAATATATTATATCAAGCATGGCCAGCAAGGACTTTTCTTTTTGGAAGAATAATGGCTTAATGTTTAATTAATCCTATCCATTTCTGCATTTATGGGAAGGCGGAGAAGAAGAGTCTGCTTTATAATGTGGAAAATTAAATATTAAAAACTTTGTGCCTACTTGACTTTACATTTTCTTGTTATGAATGGGTATTTTCACTTTATTTCACTTTATTCAAACTACAAGAGACAGAAGCAATTACTGCAGCTCTGCTGAACAAAGGTATTCTCAATGTACCTCTGATACTGCCTTGCCAATCCCAAAACAAAACAAAAAATTAAAAACCATTTAGAGTATTAATGGAACCTTTAAACCTCACATTCAAAGTGACGTGGGTTACTCAAGATTAGAGAAGACCAGGGAGAACTTCAGAAAAGCTGAATAAAGTTATGAATTTAAGAAACTCAACAGATAAAATTCAGTGTAGTCAAGTGGCAATATACACTGGATGAAATAATGTGAATTTCCCCCTGTGTACAAATGGGTTCTAAATTAAGTGCACCTATTCAGAGAGAAAGATGTAGAAAGTATTTTGGACAGTTCAATAAAACCATTTGTTCCATGCACAACAGTAGTCAAAAAGCCCAGCAATGTTATTAAGGCCTGAAGAATTCAGAGTATAAAAAGACAGAACAATAATGAAAATAAAGCCTTTAAATACAGTGACCTTAAATAGTCTATGTTCTTGCCTTGTCTCAAAAAGAATTAAGAAAAAAGTCCATCCAGTGGAAAGCAGAAAAATAATGAAGATGATTATGTGACAGGTCCTGAGCTGGGAGAAAGGACAGAGTAGGGTATGAATGGCCTCTCTGAACCACTCTCCTAGCAGCCATTTCTTCTGCCTTTCCACTTTTGAGTGGTACCTCTGAGAAGTGCCCTGGTACCCACCTGCCATAAGCACCCTGAATCACTCCAGTCATTCTGGCACAGAACCCACCCTGAGCCTCAGAACCTGTGTGGTTCCCAGCCTTGCCTCACCCATGGCTGTCTCATCCATGCTGTGCCTGCAGCCCAGGCAAACCATCCTGCTCCAGGAAGAGTGAGATGTTGGGGGTGCCCACCTTCCCTGCCTACCCGTCACACTGCTGCAGGGCAGGCTCAAGCCCAGATGTTCAAATGTGAACCTTTTAGTATGTACTACAATGTAGCCATGATATTTTATGAAAAATCCCAGCAACACTACAAGAACATACTAAAATAATGTTTATTGTGAACTTTAGGTACTGCATAGTGAAAAATTCTAACAGGAAACTTCCACACTTCTCCCAAAGCACAATATGGTTCCTTCTCTCCCTTGTGCCATCCTCCCTCCACTTCATCCTCACTCATGTCCTTGTCATTTTCTCCTTTATCCACTTTTGTCTCAGTTATCCTTCCTTTTCCATTCTCTTTGTTGACTCCTTACTTTCTCTCCTTCTTGTCTGCACAAAGGTCTTGGAGGTTAAACAGAACCTAGACTGATACACTTTTAAGCCTCCCTTTTAGTACATCATCTTTCCCTTCCACTGCCAAGTGTTTGATCTTTCTCTGGAGAGATGCAGCCCAGGGGGCTGCCAGCAATTGGCTGCATGCTGTGTTACACCCTGTACTGTTAAATTTGACTTGTTCAACCCACATTCAGACCCCGGACTAACTACAGTATTAAAATTCGCTTTCTTGCCCCAGTTTCTAGCAGCAACTTCCTCACCACCTGGTTTTGGAGTGGGAATGCTCTGATGTATGCTCTTCTAGCTCTGTACAGAAAAAAATACTGTATCTGAATGTAGGTTTGTCATTGATTCAGTGACAATTTACATGGAAAATTTTGACCATGGGATATACTCTGGTTCACAGTAAAATTATTCAGGAATGTCACACAGCCTTACTAGGAAAATATTAGTTGTTCCATTTAGCCACTTAGCTTTTTGTTTCTCAGTTTCATTTGCTCTACTGTCCATGTCACTGCTGCATTCTGACCTCCTCCCTCTTCTACTCAAATAATGCTCCAGTGTAAGCGAACTTCCCCTCTCCCTGTGACCACTTAAGCTTTGGACTTCTCATGCTCCCAGATGTGGTCACATACTCCTCCAGAATTTTTGGTAATGAGTCTTAATCCTAATCAATTACTGCCCGTTCTCCACCTTCTTCTATGCCAGGATAATTTTCCCTCTGTCGCAGAATTACAGAAGGGAAAGGACCACTGGGAGTCATCTGGTCCAACCTCCCTGCTCAAGCAGGGTCATCGTAGAGCGCATGGCACAGGATTACATCCAGACAGTTCTTGAATTCTCCAGCAACAGAGACACCCAAACCCCTCTGGACAATCTGTTCCAGTGCATGGTCACACACGCAGTGAAGAAGTTCTTCCTCATATTCATGTGTTTTTTCCTGTGCATCAGTTTCTCTCCTTTGCCTCTTGTCCTATTGGTTGGTACCACCGAGAAGAGCCTGGCTCCATCCTCTTGACACCCTCCATTCAGATACTGATAGACATTGATAAGGTCCTGTCTCAGTTGTCTCTTTTCAAGACTGAACAGGACCAGCTCTCTCAGCTTTTTCCATGGTAAAGAAGCAAGAACAAGAACCAAAGTCTGCTACGCAAGTGTCTTTACCAGAAACCCCATTAACTACTAGCCACTTTGCATTTGGTGTTGTTAATGTTACATTATGCACCTATTAAGAACTGTGGTGCCTGTGCATAAATATCAAAGGACACAAGACTCTGTAAAGCCTCTGTAAATACACAACACTAATAATGGTCTATCCAGAATAGGCAATTTTCATTGAGAAAACTTTTATTTTATATTATTGCCTGTAAATGGGACCTAACATAGACAGCCCTAACAGGAAGCCTGGAGGCCTGAATTTCTAATTGTAACTTTACTACTGGTTTGTTCAGTGAAGCTAGGAGAGCTACATCCTTCTCTTCCAATCCGTAAAATGAGATTACCTCCTCTAAAAAGCTTTTAAATCTATGCAAACAAATGTCAAAGTAAGAACTAGGTTTTTTGGTGGTTTGTTTTTGTTTTTTTTTTTTAACTGACAGGTTTTTAAATAAGCCATTCTTATAGAGCCAACTCCAATGTTATACTCGAGCTCTGAATACTTCTGTTCCATAAGTATGTATAGCCAATATCTTGTGTAAATATAGCAGTTTTTGTGTGTCCCAGGTGTTCTGAAGCTAAGAAGGCATATGTTTGGTTGTGGCCCAAGAGAGTGTTTGTAAGCACAAAAGCCCCTAACTTTTCCCCAAAAAGGGGACACCATTGTAGAGCCACTAACTCAGTATGAAATATAAAAAATTGAATTGTTTGGCAAGGAATTTATAATTACAGAAATCGTGAAAAAAATAAAGGTTTCAGATCCAAATCAGATATTGTGGCCAATAAACCGAAGATCAAAAAGAGGCAAGAAGTTGGCCTCCTTTCTGATGAAAGTCCATTGGGGTGCCAACAGACTGTGACTGCTTTTCTTACTAACTGTATTAATTAGGACCCTCAGGAAATTCAAAAGAAAGAAAGAGGGTGAGAGGGAATGTTTGCCAGAATTGCTGTGGCATGTGCCAAATCCCTCACTTTTAAGAAGATGTACATAAACCAGTGACATTTTATCTATTCCAGCATAACTGAGCTCAGTGGGAAAATTCACTGAGTTCAGTTCACGTATCAATTTACACTTAAGGGTAAAGTGGTTAAGTGTCTTGTCTAATTGAATTGTTTTTATTACGGGTTCTGGTTTGTCTGAACAGCATGGCATTCAGTACATTAAGGATGCCATACATGAGTAGCTCAAAGAAGTTAATTCTGTTGGAAGTTATTAAAAAGCAGAAAAAAAAATTAATCCATCCTTTTTATTTCCTTACTGCTTATTTTCCCATTTTCCAGAAGCATATTATGGTCTTCAAGACACTACATCTAACATGCATAAAGAGCAGCACCTTGCATGCTAACTATGTGGTTTGGGGGATTGTTTGTTTGTGGCTTCATTCTGGAGCTGGTCTTGGGTTTTTTTTTTTTCTCTTTGGAAAAAAAGTCTAAACAATTAAAAACAAAAGGGGAGGAAAGAAAAGGAAAAGAATCTAGGGTAGATGCTATACAGTTCTTGATTTGCAGCTGCCTGATCCTAATAGCAAAATTATTATAGAACTCATTTTCAGAGCAAGTAATTCATGGAGGTTGCTTAAAAAAATAAATTTCTGATCTGAAAAATTCAATCTGTTGTGACAAGAGCTAAAGGCATCCAGACCTTTGAACCTTTGAAGTACTACAGTTACTTATATTGAAATGGTACTTCCTTTTAGGATAAATACCCAAAACTCTTCAACAGGTTCTTGGAACACAAGCCCTCTGAGGAACAATTGAGGCAGCTGGGGTTGTTTAGCCTGGAGAAAAGGAGACTCAGAGGTGACCTTATCACTCTCTACAACTGCCTGAAAGGTGGCTGTAGTCAGGTGGGGGTTGGTCTCTTTCTCCAGGCAGCAACTCATAGAAGCAGAGGACACAGTCTCAAGCTATGTCAAGGGAAATATAGGTTGGATATTAGGAAAAAGTTTTTCATGGAAAGAGAGATAACGTTCTGTAATTGTCTGCCCAGGAAGGTGGTGGAGTCGCCATCCCTGGATGTGTTTAAAAAAAGACTGGATGTGGCACTCAGTGCCATGGTTTAGTTGAGGTGTTAGGGCATGGGCTGGACTCAATCTTTAAGGTCTTTTCCAACCTAGTGATTCTGTGAATTCTGTGAATTCTTCATTAAATCAAATCTGTATTTAAACTAACAGTAAAGTAAATATTTTTAACAGAGAAATCTCAGAACCAGTTCAGTAAAACAGAAATAAAACAGGATTGTAAAGAATGTCCCATTTGCTGTATCCCAAGTCATATATTTGAAAGCAATTCCTTCTCCCTAGGCTTGGTTTCAGACCAAATTACTCACTCTGGGTTTCAGTACACTCTGCACAGTACCCTCTGCATCCCTCAGAAGTTTTTATTTCTGCATCACATCTGCTCCCTGCACTTTTCAGTATGTCAGTCTCTTCAGGCTTAGCTACCACGTGTTCTCTATCCTCTGCTCTGGTATCTTCCCTACACAAGCAAATAAATCTACCTCACTTTTACCCAGTCACTTCCTTTACAGAGGAACAAAGAAATGAAAATAAATGACATTCATCACACACATACGTTTTGGAACCACTGCTGGTCTCTGTTTTCTCACAAAACATCAATGCAGGCAAGAGAGCTTCATGACAATAATTGGGAGAACCACAGTGGAACATACATCACTGTCTGCATCTGGTGCTATTCTGTATGCTCTGTGCAAGGATCTGAAGGGGTGACATTCCAGTGGACAAACGTTGTTTCAAAGTAATACTAATTTATTCTGCTGCCTTGCACAATCTGCACTGAGAGCTAGAGGCCACAGATTGAACGATACTACAGATCTCTCCAGCACAGACTCTTCTTCTACAAATGCAGAATTAAGTATTCATGAAGAGATTTCAAAGGTCTAAAATGACTGCAGAGCTTTCAAAATGCGACACTGTGAACTAAGACACTGTCAAGTAACAAGTAATAACTGCAAAGGAAAAATTTATCTCTAGAATATAACAGATACTGTACAATTATTTTTCCTTATCTTTACTTTCAGGAAATAACAGAATTAAATTTCTAAAAAGGAACAGAACTAAATCACAAAACCAAAGCAAACAATAAAATAAACAAAAATCAACCCTCAAAAAAACAACAGCAAAAGGAAACATATGAATTAATGATTGGCACTAAACAGAACAGTTCTCTTCCAGTTTATTTTTTAAACTAAGCATACAAGAAAATGGCTGCTAGTTACACTTTGCTGATCAATGCAGTATTGTCTTGTAAAATAAAAAGCTTTTGAAACTCAGCTTGATCCTTCAGAACAAACGTTTTCTAGAGAATACAACTTTTGAGACCAATTTTTTATACATACCTTTTTTTTAAACACTGCCAATGACTGCAAAACCCGCCCCAAAATTAAAATAAAAAAATACTGTGTTTTACTCAACCCACGTTCACTGAGTTCCACCAAAGGTTTCCTTAAACAGAGCAATATGAAAACAATATACCATACTCCAGCACAGCTTGGCTTTTCATATAAAGCACACCTGAAGAACTAGACTGAACTCACAGTTAGCTATATTCATTGGGGTGGCACTAATGTGCATTTTTTACAGGAGTAAAACAGATGGAAATCCAATGTTGCGGTACCGACAAAGTCACAAACCATCTTTGCTTAAGTTCTTTCATTCCCGGAATTCTAAAGTGCAAGAGATAAATAGCCTGGACCAAGCAGAGGGCAAGTGAGTCCAGCTATTCTGTAGCGTCCACTACAGAGGATCATGTTGGAGTATAAAGCTGAATTTGTAGATTTGCCGGACACTCAAGGAATACTCTCTGCAGTGAGAAGTCATTGAATGCACCCTCTGTTAGTTTGTGACCGCACCCTGTTGTATGGACCCTGCTCACCTCGAGAGGTGCAAACCACACATGCAGGCTATACACTGACTTCAGATTCACTGTGCCTCATCTCTTCTCCCTTTGCACGTGAAATCAAGACAAACTGTGCCCACTAAAAACACTCTCTCTCAAAATCCTTCTTCCATAAGCTTAGATTTGACATTCCTGAATAATGGAATGGAGGTTAGTGCTTAACTGAATCAAATTACAGGACACTGCTTCTTATTTGAGGGATTGCTTGGAGACAAAAAGTACGACTTCAGTTTTTCTTATTATGTGGAGAGGGAAGGAGGAGGGAAGCACTTATTTGTTTCTTTGGCTGGAAGGGTATGTTATTACACATAAGGCAGCAAATGCATTGACGTATTTATTTCCCAAGGGAAGTGACAAATCAGTATCTACCAGGAGAAACTTTGTCACTTGTCCTAGAACAATCCCCTCTGTTGCTCTGGGTGACTGCATATGCTCTGCAAAAGATTTTATTTTTATTTTTTTCATATACCTTTTATGATGTTTGCCATTAGGCTACCAACATCACAGATAAAACACCCCACACACAGAGTCGACATGCAGAGATTTACTTCTGAGAAGGTTCTGATTTCCTTGCTCAGCTTGCAGAAAAATTGAAGCTGACTTATTTCGCTCTTCCTGGCATCTTCAGCACCTCTTTTTCACTCACGGTAATATAATGCATAAAATGTTTTTCAATCACATTTATAAATAAATCTTGGAAAACAAATCACTTTTAAGGTATTGGTTTATAAACTCTTTTTTATATACACCTTCTTAAATATCCTGTTACTGTGGCATATGAGACTAACACACTGGCTGTGGATGCACCACTTTGCTACTTTAAGTTGAAAAAAAATCCCTTCAAAATCAGGCACTCAAAGTTATTCTACAAAGCTGAAGCTTCAAAAGAAAAATTGTTAACATAGAAAACTATTATCTTTGAGTATGTATTTAGGTAATTATACTTATTTTTCCTTACTTGTAAACTTGCATTAAATCATATTTCTTTACTTTGCTACCTAGAAGCATCCTTTTGTTTCCTGGGGTTTTTTTTTCCGTGGTTTTTGTTTGGGTTTTTTTTTTTTCATTTTAGGATTTTTTAAAGCACATAATACCATAACTGTATACAATGGTGTAAGTACTGCATTCAGGGCAACAGGCTCTGCCCTGAGAACATGTCCTTCCCACTCTAAGGCAATGAAGAAAATGTGCCATGGCAGTTTCCTTAACTGTTACTGTTTTCACCTTGTGTTTCTTGTGTTGCTAAAGTGCTGAATCGCGCGGGTGTCGCAGGGGTATGCTAAAACAACTCCACTCAGTTAACAGAATCAAACAAACCTTGATGAAAACCAAAACCAGTGGCCAAAACTGACACACACCACAGGTGACCATGTTGTGTCCCATGGTGTTTAACAGGTTATGAGTTCCCTGTGCCTGCTGGGCATATTGTTGCTACGTGGACAAGGAAAAAGGCCCAAAGCACACACTCACAGACTGACACAGAGTCCCAGGGGAATCATCAGACTGGGTTATTCCACCCAAAGGGCCATAGGATCACTGAGGGACATCCAGTAGAAAATCACTCACCTGGGGGTAGTGTGAGGGCACACGTCCCAGCAAGTCTCCGTGGCAGTGTCCCAGTCTCCAGGGCAAGGCTTCACCTCACAGACCTGCTGTGGGTGAGGTAACTGTTCAGGCAGGTCCCATGGCCATACATGGTCACAGTCCTGGGCTGGGGCCCCTCCTTGGCCAAGGGCTCCCACCCTTCTCACTGCTCCCACCAGGTGCAGCCCTGGGCCAAGGTGCACCCATCTGTTGTGCTTTAACCCCATCAGGAAGCTCAGCCCCACACAGCTGCTGGGTCACACCCTCTCAGTGGGATGGGGAGAGCACCATTAAGGGTAAAAGTGAGGAAACACATGGCTTGAGATAAAGACAGCTCTATAGGTAAAGCAAAACCAAAGCAAAACAACAAATTTGTTTACTACTTCCTATGGGCAGGCAGAGACAGCAGAGCTCCATCATATGTAATGGTGACTTAGGAAGACAAAGACCATCATTCTGAACATCTCCTCCTTCCTTACTCTTCCCCCAGCTCTATATGCTGAGCAGGCTACTATATGGTATGCAGTATTCCTTTCATCTGTTGGGGTCAGCTGTCCCAGTTGTCTACCCTCCCAACCTGTGCACTCCTAGCTTCCTCACTGGTGAAGTGGGGTGAGAGGCAGAAAAGCCCTTGGCTCTGCATAAAAACTGCTCAACAATAGCTCAACAATCTCCATATTGTCAACAGTGTTTTAAGGACAAATCCAAAACACAGTCCCATACCAGCTACTCTGAAGAAAATGAGCTACTCTCCCCCAGCCAAAACCAGCACACTGCCACAGCCATGGTGTAAGACACGAATATAGGAGCATGAAAGTCTGTCAACAGATACATATTGGCCAGCAGGGCCAGGGTCTGTGTGTGATGTGCTCCTGCCACATTTGGGGCTTGTTTTTGAGGTTGTTTTGAGGGGAGGAATGGCTATTTTGAGTTGTTTCCAGAACAGGCAAGTAGGCACCTCTATGGAAGCATTTTGCTCAGAAAGTTGGTACATAAAGTGAGGCAAAATGGAATGAACCAAATTAGATCAATGGGTCAAATTCACTTTTTGAAAGTAAAAACGTATGATTCTATTTACTTCAATGAAATTCAGTAAAATTCAGAATTACTGCAAAGCACCATAATATAAAGGGATCTTATGTGATATAACATATCTGGCAAGTATGGAACTTACAGAATAAATGACAAAATCTGTCTGTGCAGAGTATGTCTTCTTTGGTGAGCTGCTGTATTGATTATAAAAGCTGCTGGAACTTGTAACTTGTTCCATATAAGTAAAATACAGGCAAGCAACTGATGCGTGAGTAATTTACTTGAATCAGGTCTCTTCATTGCTACACTTCAGCTGGGAATGAAAATGCAAAAGTTGTTTGGCACAGCAGAAAGCTCCCTTAGCTGGAGAAAAGCTGTTGGATCCCACTGTTCACAGTATTTGATCTTAAAACACTAGAGGGCTGCACACCTTGAAATGTCTGTACAGTTCTACACTGTTATGCAAGCTGGCTTTTTATAGTCTCTGCTGTTTAAACAGATTTCAAATTTTGCTTTCCTCTACTGTTGCCCCCCATACCCCCAGCTCCCATTCTGCAGTGGCAGAGGTAGAATTACTGCTCCTTCTCAGCTTCAGTTCCACTTGCAGCAAGAAAGTAAAGGGTTTCTTCTAGAATTTTCTTCCATTTAGAATAAGCATATTGTAAGCCTCTGAAACAGTGTCCTCAGTCACGCTGACTTCATTGCAGGCTCAATTCTGAAGCCACTTGAGTGTAAAAATGACTCATACAATGAGAATAAACAATATCATCAAAGGGGAACTTCAGTTTTGTATGTGAGACTGATTGAGCTAAGTAAAGCTTCCTGTTTAGCAACAGAATAAACTGTCCTTAGTCTCACCTTTGCTGGATCAGAACTGAGAATAAAATGACTGTGTAAAGAACTGCAATTATGCCCTCCTCTTTTTTTTTTCCTCCATCCCAAATAAAAGGAAGTAATAGTCAGTCCAAGGGAAGTTGCATATTTTGTATTTGCTATCAGGATTTATCAGATATTTTGTAGCCTCCTCTATGCTTTTTGGAGCTTAGAAGAATGCATGAGCATTTTGAGGAAGAAGGCCATGTGGCTTGTAAATAAAATATACATGTAGATCCCTAGTTGCAAGACAGAATTTGAAAATATCACTCAGGTGGACTTAAACTGTTCTAAAACCAAAAGGAAAAATAAACAAATATGAACTTGGTTATTTTTATACTCTGAATGCTCTCTGAGAAGTCTGGAGTGCTTGATGTTGTCACTGTTTGTTTTTCTTGCCAGCAGATTACTGAATTGTGATCTCTGTTTTGTTGAGGGAAGGTAAAAGCAAATTAAAGTTTCTGAGTCTGTCTGCAGTGGGTCATTTTGAAAGGTGCAGCCCTTCAAGAGTTTTAGTTCTAGTTCTCTCTGGAAAATGGTTTCTGAGGAAGAAAAATATCTATGGCTTAAGACTCAAGAAGACAAAGCAAAAATATATTAAGAAGATAAGCATATAAAGCAGGTTTTTCTGTGTAAAGAAATATGTACAATCAGATGAATAAAAGGAGGAGGCATGCAATTGCACAGCTGTTGACCTGGGGGAAGAAAGACTCCAGCAGTTTATTTTATTTGTACTGAAGTGATGGAAGTTAGTTATGCATGCTCCCTGAAACTGGCCCAAGAGCACATATTGGAGAGGTGGGGAAAAGACAGCTTTACAGCACAGGAACATTCAGTAATCCATGAAGGAAAGCTGAAAATGAATGCAACAAACCCAAACTTCCCTCTAAAGACAAAGGACTAGCCAACTACTCTGAGTTCTGGTGTTATTTAAATCATGTGTTCACAATACAATTTCAAATGTTAATTTATTTTCAAAATTAATTAAGCATTGCAGACATTCATAATCGAAACTGAATTTACCAACATTTTCAAATTCTTTTGAATTTAAATGATTTTTTGCCCATTTTTTTGTTACCAGATGTTTTAAATTGTTATTCAAAAATAAAGGATGCATTTAGTTCAAGTTCTCTGTATTTTAGTCCCATGGGAGTTCATAAGTATTTTGCAAAGTAATTCTGAGAAACTTCAAACTCTGTATGATCAATAAGGCTCCCAATCCTTTCAGGCACATTATCAATCATAGCTAGTTTAAGTCCCGTAAAAGAATTTAAATCCTAAAAATCACTCCACTTCTTTTTTTCATAAGAGGCAATTATCTGATTGCTGGCTAGTGGTAAAACTGGGAGAAACACAAAATTTATTCAATTATTTCATTATTTAATTATTTGACTCTTAAATAATTAAAAAACCTAATTGGCAGTCTTCTTCATTTAAAGAATATAAGATGCTCTTCTGATTACTCTGACCAACTCATAAACAATTAGTGTTATAACCCCAGTTTCTGTTCCACAGCACATATATCCTCCTGTGACTTACCCTGATGTGCAAATAAGATCTTGAGAAGAAAAGTTATCATTCTCTTATTAACTAAATCCTGTTCTCAATGGTTAAAAATATGTCACAATTTAGGATAATTCACCTGAAATTCACTAAGTTTCTGGTAAGCAGGATTGGGTTACTTTTACCTTCTGAGTTTAGACAAGGCAAATTAAGTTTGATTAAAGGTATTTATGCTTCTTTTTGTAGCTCCTAATTTGATCTCCCTTGTCTTTCAGCTGTGGTGCACCTCTCCTGTTGCAAAGCTCATCTTTCAAAGGATGTTTAATGCAGCAGGTTTTTTTCACAGCAAACCTTCTTTTCCATCCATTTCCTCTCTTGCCTGAGTGGAAGAACAGTGGACTACTCCCACATGAAAGTTTACAGTGGAAGAATTGCAATACTGAATATTCAGAACCTAATCCTCTACCTTTTCATTCATAGTTATCTATAGGAGGAGTGAGTGAGTGAGTGAGTGAGTGAGTGAGTGAGTGAGTGGAGCAAATATATGTCCCTAAAAAAACCTGAACCTTTTTTCACATCTGCCCTCATTTTCATCATCATTTTTTATAAATATAGGCCATATGGAGGCCCCCAGACAATCCCTCTTTTCTTTGCCAGCTTGCATTCATCCTAAAACTATTTCTGCCCTGAACACAAAGATATACACATAAAGTCACATGAAGACGAAGACGTATGGTTTCGAAGAAAAGATGCAAGAGACCTTTCACTCTTCCTTCTCTCTAGTCACACAGAAGCTTGGCCGATCACAGTAACATCTGAAAACAGTCATTCAAATATTTTTAAGGTGTTGAAGTTACTAGGATCACTATTTCTGTGGGAATTTTGTGAATGGAAAAGGTACAGACTCCTGTGAAATGTGTCCAAACCTATTCAAACACAACTCTAAAAGAAGTCATCCACTTAGTAACCTCCAGCTAAGACAACAAAAATAATTAGCCCCTCAGTTTCTTACCTTTATTAAAAGAACAAAATATTAAACAATAGGAAGTGGATAAATAATCTATTGTACTGAAAACCACTATAGTGCCCAAAAAAAATGGCTTAGCAACAGTATTCGAAGTACCTTCAGAACAAGAAGGCATAACAATTTAATTATTAATTATGCTAATTTACTTACATTCTGACAGAATTAAGTATTTGTGAGTTTCAATACTAATTTTTAAAGTGAATTTTTAAAAACTGGATGAAAGCATTAAACAGCAGAAATGGTAAATCATTGAGAGCTTAATTTTCGGGTGTATAATGTAATGGGAAAACCGACAACTGCCAGTTGACCTCTTGTTTCCTTGCTTTCTGTACTGTGATCATTGAGGTGAAACTCTCTGACATATTCCTTCAATTTTTCAAAAGCAAGAAAATGAATAAAATACCCTTTCAGTGATCCTGGTATTTAAATAAATGACATTTATAATAGGAATGCACTTTTGCCTCCACTTTAGAACCTTTTTCAATTTCTTCCGAACAGCCGTTGTTTATGACAAGGAATGACAGACCATTTCCATTTCCATCTCTGATTCCTGTAGCCAGGTCATACTGTCTCATGCAGAGGGGGAGGGAGAGGGCAGCTCATTCTGCTACCCAGGTCTTATCTGCAGTAGGCAGTGAGTGGATGGACTGGCACACAAGACCGAGCATCCAGGCCCACCTTGCCTGCATGCAAACCTCCTATAGCACAGTGATTCCTTCAACAGCAGTCTTTGTTTCTGCACTCAGCTGTATTTGATGAGAGCAGAGCCCGCGATCCTTTGTGCTAAGATGTTCCAGCACTTGCTCCCAGTCAATTGTGGGCAAAGTTGGCCGATCCTCAAGGAGAATGTAGGACAGCACCAGAGGACCATTTCGGTGGCTATACTTTTCCCAACGGGTCTGATGCAGGAGAAGGGAAACCTCAGCAGACTCCATCTCTCACCTTCAGTTTAGACCTACCAATCTAGAAGTGTTTATCTACCAGGCAGATAAGGATAGCTCTGAAATTAATTGTGCAGTCTATGCATATTTTTAAACTTACTATGCAACTCTACTATTTCATTGAGCTATTGATACTAGCTTAGATGAAGTTTATATATTAATTCAGCCTTTGGACTCGTTGGCAGTTTGAGACTGCTGGCAACTATATAAAAAAAATGTACAACAAACCATACAATTAATCAGCATTATGATCCCATACATCTAGGAACAGCTATTGTGAGTGCCAGTAGCTGTGTAAGAATATCTGCATGTTTATTGTTCCCTCCTGAGGCAACAAGCATTGTCCCAAATGAAAGCTCTGTGTCTTGACTATCCCTTGAGAACTATAATTATAGCTATAGAGAATATACCATACCGACTGTTGAGCAATTGAAAAAGACTGACAGGCAAATGCATTTTGTGTCCATTGCTCTGGTATCAGATCCTCTGAAAGTTGAAATGCATAGGCAATGGGCCAATCTAACCTCAGCGTTAGAGGATTGAATATACTAACATCAATAGAATTATAGCTTTTCATATTGTTCGTGACTTTGGCCCAGTGCCTTCAAACAGAACCAAAATAAGTACTGAAAAAACAAGCACTGCATTTTCAACATTGTTAGTTCTAAATAATAACCACAGCTTCTGGCATACAGCTGAGTGCTTTTGCTAACTAAACAAACCATATCTCCAGATAGAAACCAAAGTCCATAGACTTCTCAGAGAATGGAGGCTGAGGACATGACCAACTGAAATAGAGAGGCAAAGATAAATAAAACAATTGAAAATGCTAAATCATGCTTGAAATTTTATAGCATGTTGGTAATAAAGCTCCTTGAGATTTTTCAGAAAAATATCCCAAGCCGTCAAGACCCACTCCTAAAAACGAAGACACTTAATGGAATTGGCAAAGTACAGAATATGTATGTGAAGAAAATAATATGAACAGCAAGATTATTTCAGATTAAGTTGTTATCACAATGTAAACTAATTAGGAGCATTTACATTTATGTTTCTCAGGACTTTTTTCTTTAGGCAACCACAATAAGTGATAACCTCTGAAGTCAAAGCAGCCTTATAATTTGTTGTAACATGCTAGGATTTTACCCTTGGTTCAAATTAATATATTTTGAGGCTCTAGGTGAATTCCTTGAGAGACAAAAGATTTTTGACAAATCCAGGTTCATCTCCTGAATAAACATCCTTAAAGGCAAATTCAAATAGTCAAATGTTAGATCATCCCATTTCCCCATATTTGTATTTTAAAAGAAAAGTAATGAATTGTTGGTTTGCTACTTATTGGTTCCCATAGATAATGGAATTTATAAAGAATTTTACTAATTATCAGTTCAGGTAGTAATAGGTTAGGAATTTTTATTTAGACAGAACATTTTAGGTATTTAAATAGCTGGAAATGTACTGTCATCCTTAATAAGAACAATCTCTAGTATTTTGTATGACAAATTAATCCTGAAAATGGGCATCATCAGTAATCTCATCACCAACTTTATGAATAACTTTAACATAAACTCAACAGATTTCTTAACGTGCCAGCAAGAAAATTTCTCAGCACAGTATAGATATATTAATCTTATCTGAGTGTGAGCCATGCAGCTGCATTTTCTCATCAGACGAAAAAGACATCATATTTGGGATGATCCCCTCTATAATTTATCAGTAACTGAACATGCAGCAGCAGAACTGAGAATATTCCTGGATATAGCATAACTGTATTAGCAGCTAATTTACATGCTTTAAAAGCCATCAAAATTGAGGGTAAAATGTAAGTCAATGTAAAATGTAAGTCAATGTAAGTCAATTGTAAAAACGGTCTCAATGAAAAATATTACAAGATACTAGAAAAGTTAGTAATTTGGTTTTTTTTAAATTTTTTTTAATTAGGATTTGCAGAATAATGCAGAGACATGGGTTTTCTTAATCTTCACTGCTCCAGTTCTGAGCCTACAAAGATCTTTTTCCATTTTGAGACAAGTAATAAAATATGAATACCTAGGAGTAATGTCAGTAAAGGTAATACCAGTCATGTCTTCAAGATTTTTAAAGAACTGTTTAATACATCATCTAATATTTCCAAATCAAATAGGAGCATAAGCAAAGGCTATCTCCCTTGTTTTGTAATGCTCCATTAGATTTTGCTCTGCTAAAAAACATGATTCAGTTCTTGTGATAGAGAAATCTCAAAAATTAAAACTGTGAGTTCAAGAACTTTAAAAAAAAAAAGACAGGCCAACACGACAAATAGCTATTTGAGCTTAAATAAACCAAGCATCTTGAGGGGTGTTATTGAGAACAAATATTAAAAATGAGAGGCTGGCAAAGGATATCAGCAGACATGAATGATAAGAATTCAGAAGGAGGACCACAAAGGAAACTGTTTGTTTAATTGGAACCCCAAAACCCCCTTAATAAATTGTCGATTGACTTAATTCAATGTTTAGGTAACACACAATGTCTGACTCATTAATAGCCACATTTTTATGACAGGAACAGAGAAGAAATTATCTTTTATAAGACTGCCTAATATATACTTCTTTGTTATATCTCTGATAACTANATTGTTTAGCATTGTGTTTGGGTATGACAATAAACGCAGTTACATTTTGTAAACAACTAGGAAGTCTTAATTTGGATTTTTCTTGAAGATTTGGTATTATTTACTAGGTTTCAGGGCTTTCAGCATTTATTGTACTAATCACAGTTCCATTATATTTTGAAAATACTGTATTTTGCTACATTTATGATGCTCTGTAGGCATACAATAGATTGAATAGTGGCAGAAAAGAATATAAGATAACTGAAAAGATAAA
>VYZP01005984.1:0-14973 GCA_013400635.1 Hypocryptadius cinnamomeus
TCTCCTGTGGGCTCATCCTGGGGTGTTCTGGGGCACCGAGGGGGGAAATCCTGGTGGGAAGGGGTTTTTGTCAGCACCAGGCATATTTATGTGTCTATATATAAATTGTATTTATGTATCAATATTTATAAATCTCCCAACTGGCCAGAGCAGCTGTGGATCCCCAGAAATGTCCAAGGCCAGGTTGGACAGGGCTTGGAGCAGCCTGGGAGGTGTCCCTGGGTGGGACTGAGGGGGTTTTAGGGCAAATCCCAACCCAAACCATTCCAGGATTCCGGGATGCTTGAGCCTCTCTGCTCTGGAGCCAATCTGGGAATGTTCACCTGGAGAAGGCTCCAGGGAGAGCTTCCAGCACACTCCAGGGCCTGAAGGGACTTCAGGAGAGCTGGAGAGGGACTGGGGACAAGGGATGGAGGGACAGGACACAGGGAATGGCTTCCCACTGGGAAAAGGGAGATTTGATGGGATATTGGGGAGGAATTCCTGCCTGGGAGGGTGGGGAGGGACTGAGATGGAATTCCCAGAGGACCTGAGGCTGCTCCATCTTGGGAAGTGTCTAAGGCCAGGCTGAAGGACCCTGGGACAGTGGGAGGTGTCCCTGCCATGGCAGGGGTGGGATGGGACGGGATTTATAGTCCCTCCCAACCCAAACCTCTCCAGGACTCCATGATTCTGTTTTGGTGGCAGTCACCAGGTGTCAGTGTCACCTCGGCGGTGTCTCCACAGGTTTTGTGGTGGCCTCTACCTGGATATCAAGAGGAAGCTGCCCTGGTTCCCAAGCGACTTCTACGAAGGTTTCCATATCCAGTCCATCTCCGCCATCCTCTTCATCTACCTGGGCTGCATCACCAATGCCATCACCTTCGGGGGGCTGCTGGGGGACGCCACCGACAACTACCAGGTGTGGCCCAGGTGTCACCAGCTTGGGGACAGACAGGGATGGGATCAGTGGGATGGGATGGATTTTACCCTACTTGTGCCATGCCAACCTTCTGGGGATGGACATTCTCTGCCAGGTGGGACTGGCAGCCCCAGAACACTGGAATCCCTCCATGGCAATGCCAGGAGCAGTGGGACACGGTCCCAACCATCCCTCAGCCCCATCTCCATCGGGGGGTCCGTGGGGACGTGGCGTGGCCCGGCACCCCTGTAATGCCACCTCTGCTCCGTCCCCAGGGGGTCATGGAGAGCTTCCTGGGCACAGCCATGGCCGGCTCCATGTTCTGCCTCTTCGCCGGGCAGCCCCTCATCATCCTCAGCAGCACCGGCCCCATCCTCATCTTCGAGAAGCTGCTCTTCGACTTCAGCAAGTGAGTGCTGGGCCACCCCAGGGGACACCAGGGCCTGTCCCTGCGGGGCTGGGACGTGTCCCCAGCCCCCGGCCGCTCTCACAGGGCTGCGCATTCCCTCTTCCAGAGGCAACGGGATCGACTACATGGAATTCCGCCTGTGGATCGGGCTGCACTCGGCCCTGCAGTGCCTTATCCTGGTGGCCACCGACGCCAGCTTCATCATAAAGTACATCACGCGCTTCACCGAGGAGGGCTTCTCCACCCTCATCAGCTTCATCTTCATCTACGACGCCATCAAGAAGATGATCGGGGCCTTCAAGTACTACCCCATCAACTCCGACTTCAAGCCCGACTACGTGACCATGTACAAGTGCGAGTGCGTCGCCCCCGACCCAGGTGAGTTCACCCCGGGGCCGCCCGGGCAGGAGCCGGGGGTGGGAGGGTCCTGGCGTGGATGAATCCTGGCCCAGGACGTGGGAGGAGGCAGCTGCCTGGGCTGGAGAGACCTGGAACTCATCATCCTCCTCCGAGGGGGTTGTGGAGATGGAGGAAGAGCCTTGTCCCCCTTGGATGAACTTCCTGGGACACAGCAGATGGAGAGTCAGGATCTCAGCCTGGAGCAGCCAGACCTGGATGGATAAAGAGGAATTATGGAAGGAAAAAAAAGGACATTTTGGGTCATTCCAGCCTGCTGCTGATGGAAACTGGATCTCCAGGAGACACCTGGAGTGGTTCTGTGCTCTGCAGTGTCTGGGACACCCCGGGATGTCCCAGCTGGGTGTGGAAACCTCCATGGACCATCTCCCTTCTTTTTCCACTCCTTTTCCCAAAGGAGAGGCCATCAGGCTCTGAGCAGAAGGTCCTTCCATGGTTTTGCTCTTGGGTAGACGTCCTGGATGATCCCTGATCCGAACTGTGGGGCTCAGACACTCCTGGAAGGGAGTGGAGACAGCTTTGGGCTCAGCAGCGAGCACCTGCTCTCCCAGGAGCTGAATTTATGTCAAAAATCCCAATTTTGGGGAGCACCAGCTGCAGCCAGAGGAGACTGACAGTGGGTGGAGGTGAAGATGGATGAAGATGATGGTGGGTGAAGGTCATGGTGGAAGAAGATGATGATGGATGAAGGTGACAGTGGATGAAGATGAATATGGATGAAGGACACAGTGGATGAAGATGGTGGATGAAGGTCACAGTGGATGAAGATGATGACAGATGAAGGTGATGGTGGATGAAGGTCACAGCGGATGAAGATGATGGATGAAGATGATGGCAGATGAAGGTGATGGTGGATGAAGGTCACAGCGGATGAAGATGATGGTGGATGAAGGTGATGGTGAAGTTCTGCCCATCTCCTTCCTTCAAGAGAAGCACCCAAGACCCTCCACCCAACGCATGCCCAACACATCTGCCACTCCAAGGAGAGCTCTCATCCCATGGCAATTGCAGCCATTGGGTTGAATTTTGCATTTTTCCTCAATTCCTGCTCATCCACCCCTCCGTGAGCCCTGTGATCCCACTGGGAACCGAGACCCCAGAGCAGCACCAGAACCGACCCAATTCCTGCCCCAAACCCGACCCGCAGAGAGCGAAGCCGGAACCCCCAGAGCCGGAATTCCCGGATGGAGCCGTGAGCACCCCCGGGAGGAGCCTGCAGCCTCCAGGGAGGTCTCCCCCTTCTCCAAGCCCCCACCCTGAGCAAACCCTGAGCAGCCCAGAGGCATCTGCACCCCAATCCTCGCTCCCACTCCTCGCCCTGGCTGCCTGAGGCAGCCGTGTCCAGGCTGGATTTAAAATCCCTCTAGAAATGATGTTTATTCCCCCCTCCATCCTTAATTTTTTTTTAAATTCCCCTTTTTTTCCATCCCTGCTGATTTTTGATTATTATAACTGATTTGTCCCATATTTGTCTCTGCTGCACACATCAATTGGGGCTGATTTCAATCTCAAGTGAGTATCGCCTTCTAAATATTAAAACTATTTTAATATTTGATACTCTCCCCCCACGGGGGGGTTCCCTTGTTATTTTTTTTCCCATGTATTTGACTTTTCTCTCTCTCTAAAAAGGTTTGTGTCGAGCCCTTAGGGCTCCCTCTCTTTAACTCCACCGGTGCCATGCCACCCTTTAAAGGCATAGAAACCCCAAAATAGGGTTTGTGGAAAAAGAAAAGGTTGTGGAGGAGAGAAATGAGATCAAAGCTGATGTTTTTAGGGCCGGGCTCCGTCCTAACCCAGCCTCTCCTTCATTAATCCCCGGCACCGGGGCTGGAGGCGGCGGCCGAAATTCCCACTTGGTGAAGAGGATGGAAGAGGGGGGCGGCAAAGCCGTCCTGGAATTCCCCAATTCCCGAATTCCCTCTTTTAGGGGCACCCCGAGAGATCCCGGGGGTGCTCCCGGAGCTGCGGAGATGCATCGCCTGAAGAGCCGAGGAGGAGAAGGTGCCAGGGGCTCGAAAAGACGGAATTTTGCACCAATGACACCAAAACACCCCCAAACAATTAAAAAAAAAAGAATAATAATAAAAAAAAGGGCAAATTGGGCGTGATTTGGGGTGATTTGGGTGCCACCTCTCCAAAAAAAAGATAAAAACCACCCCCAGGGTGCTTTTCCCAGCCTTCCACCCGGGTGGTTTTAAGTCCACTCCATTCCCAGCGGATTCCCTGGGAAGCTCCTGGAAATTGTAGGAACTGGGAAGCTCCTGGAAATTTTAGGAACTGGGAAGCTCCTAAAAAAATCCCCTCTGGCCCCGGCCCTCGCCAGCCCCGCAGGGAGAAGCCGCCGCGGGAGCCGCCGCGTCCTCCCCGGCGCGTGGGATTAATCAGGGAGAAGTTAGAAAAGGGGGATTTCCCCCCAAAATCCCAGGATGCCGATCCCTGCCGGGCTCAGCAGGTGAAGCCCAGCTGGGGTTTAGCCCCAAAAGCTCGGGTTTAGCCCCAAAACCTCAATAACCGACTCCTTTCCCGCAGCCAACGCGACCTTGTTCGATGCTTCAGCTCCAGTGGCACCGAACACCACTAACGTGTCTCTGGTAAGGACTGGGATCTGCTCATCCCAGGGGAAATTTGGGATCAGGGAGGGGGAACCAGGGGATTCCAGCACCCAGGAGGGGATGGGCCAGCTCAGAGTGAGGAGAACTCAAATTTGGGTTCCCAGCAGCACCAAATCCACACTTTGTTCCCCCAAATTTGTATCAGCTCTGCGGTTTTGGGTGTCCCCAAAACTCTGGAAATTCGCCTTTCTTTGTGTGCTGAAACAGCTCAAACTGCTCTTTTGGGGGTTTGAGCAGGAAATTTCCTTTTTTTGCAAGCTGCAGTTGCTAAAAACACTGATTTTGATCAATTCAGTTGTGAAATCCCACTTTTCTTGCACAATACAATCCTAAAAGTACAAATTTGGGGGTTGGACAGGAAATTTCCCTTTCTTTCCACACTGCACCTTAAAAATGCCAATTTTGCTGGATTTGGACTGAAATTCCCCCTTTCCCTGCACACCACAATAATTCCAAATTTTACTAATTTTGCTCTTTTTTGTGTTTCTTGCCAGTCCAATGCTCTCAACCTCACAGCTCTGGACTGGACCCAGCTGAGTAAGAAGGAATGTCTCAAATACGGCGGCAGCTTAGTGGGAAAATCCTGCAAATTCGTGCCCGACCTGGCCCTCATGTCCTTCATCCTCTTCTTTGGCACCTACTCCATGACCCTGACCCTGAAAAAATTCAAATTCAGCCGCTACTTCCCCACCAAGGTAAGGAAAAAACCAGATCCTGCCAGATCCTTTCCCAAAAATGAGGGGAAATGGGAGCTGCTGGGAGGTTTGGGTGGAGGCAGAGAACTCCAGGAAAATAAATCCCTGTTTTAGGAGGATTTGGCCACAATTGGGGTCCTCCCTGAGGTTTTAGGCCCTGATTTTTGGAATTCTGTGAGGTTTTTATGGCATCCTCCTCTCCAAACTGGAGTTGGGTTAATGGGTGGACAATTAATGAACAAGAATTTGTAGGATCATGGATGAGGGATTTGTGGGATCATGGATGAGGACTGGGAGGGATGATCCCACCCAGAGGGAAGTGGTCACCAGCCCAGAGTCCAGTGGACATCAGTGACCAGTGGTGTCCAGGGGTCCCTGTCAGGGCCAGCGTTAATTAATGTGTTCATTAACGATGAAAACAAAGGGGTCAAGGGACCCTCGAGAGGTTTGCAGGTGACACCAAGGGACAATTCCGGAGGATGGGGACGTCCACAGAGACCTGGACAAGCTCCCTTCCCACCCCATTAATTCCCTTCCCACCCCATTAATTCTCCTTCCCACCCCATTAATTCTCCTTCCCACCCCATTAATTCCCTTCCCACCCCATTAATTCTCCTTCCCACCCCATTAATTCTCCTTCCCACCCCATTAATTCTCCTTCCCACCCTGTTAATTCCCTTCCCACCCCGTTAATCCCTTTTCCAACCCCGTTTCCCTGTCTTGCCTCCAGGTCAGGGCTTTCATTGCTGATTTTTCCAATGTCTTCTCCATCCTGCTCTTCTGTGGAGTGGACGCCTGTTTTGGACTGGACACCCCCAAACTCCACATCCCCAATATCATCAAGGTTCGGCCTCCCCTCCTCTCGTCTCCTCTCCCATGCTCTTTTTCCAGGTTTTTTTGGGAATCTCGCAGCTCCAGGCACTGTCTTAAAAGCTACTTCGACTTTTCTAACAATATTCTAATTTTCTGACTTTCTTTCCTCTTTTTGTTTTTCCTCTTTTTCTTCTCCTTTGTTTTTTCTCTTTTTGTCGTTTTTCCTCCGTTTTTGTTGTTTTCCCACCTTCTTTTCCATTTTTCCTCCTTTTTTACTGTTTTTCCTCCCTTTTGCCATTTTCCCCTCCCTTTTCTCTCTCTCCCACCCTGACCTGCAGCTCCGTAAGCTCATTAGCGATTTCTCCATCTTTATGTCCATACTAATGTTTGTGGGGCTGGATGTGCTTTTCGGACTCAACACCCCAAAGCTCCAAGTGCCTACTGACTTCAAGGTAAAAACCCAAAATTCCACAAAACCCCGTTCTGGAAGGATTTCTCCTCCCCTATCCAGGGGTTGATGTGGGGATCCCAGTGTAGAACCCAAATGGAAATTCCAATGGGGATCCCAATGGGGATCCCAGTGTGGAACCCAAATGAAAATGCCAAAGAGGATCTCAATGGGGACCCCAATGGGGATCCCAGTGAAGATCCCAATGGGGATCCCAATGGGGATCCCAACAAGGATCCCAGTGAAGATCCCAATGGGGATTCCAGTGGGGACCCCAATGAGGATCCCAGTGAAGATCCCAATGGGGATCCCAATGGAAATCCCAATGAGGATCCCAGTGAAGATCCCAATGGGGATCCCAATGAAGATCCCAATGGGGATTCCAGTGGGGACCCCAATGAGGATCCCAGTGAAGATCCCAATGGGGATCCCAATGGAAATCCCACTGGGGATCCCAATGAGGATTTGGGGGCGGTTTGGGGCACGGGATTTAGGATGGATCTGGGATGGGGTTATCCCCAAACGCCAGCCCTTGGGTTCCCGAGGTTCCGACCCCGTTGTCCTCCCCAGCCCACGCGCGTGGACCGGGGCTGGTTCGTGTTCCCCTTCGGGAAGAACCCGTGGTGGGTGTACCTGGCCAGCGCCCTGCCCGCCCTGCTGGTCACCATCCTCATCTTCATGGACCAGCAGATCACGGCCGTCATCGTCAACAGGAAGGAGCACAAGCTGAGGGTGAGACCCCTGGGGATCCCCCAGGGCACCCAGGGCACCCTGAGATCCCTCACAGTACCCAGGTTTGGGGTGGGTTTGGGGGTTTGCCCTGGCTCCAGTGGGGGCTGCCCCTGGCCTCGGGCAGCTGCAGGTTTGGGGCGAGGGAGGGCCTGGGGGGTGAAGTTCTGTGGGTAATGGGGTGCAGGGGGTGATATGGGGTGACACTGGGTGCCCCATATCCATGTGGGGGACATCACGGTGACACCAGGTGTTTTGGGGTGACACTGGGTGCCCCACATCTGTGTGGGGTACCTCACAGTGACATCAGGTGTCCTATATCAGTGTGGGGTGATATGGGGTGACACCAGGTGCCCCAAGGCCGTTCGGGGCACACCGAGGCCCTGCCTGGGGGACACCCCCCACTGCAGAGCCCCCCCTGCAGAGCCCCCCGTGCTGTGTTGCAGAAGGCAGCCGGGTACCACCTGGACCTCTTCTGGGTGGGCATCCTGATGGCCGTGTGCTCCTTCATGGGGCTGCCCTGGTACGTGGCCGCCACCGTCATCTCCATCGCCCACATCGACAGCCTCAAGATGGAGACCGAGACCAGCGCCCCGGGGGAGCAGCCCCAGTTCCTGGGGGTCAGGTGGGCCTGGGGGGCCAGGTGGGTCTGAGATGGGTCCTGGAGCTGGGGGGACATCCCTGTCCTGGGGGGGGACACCAGAGACAGGGAGGGATTGTCCTGGGGGGGGACATCAGGGACAGCATGGCCAGGGAGGGCCTGTCAGTCCCATTCCCACTGGTGGTTCTTGGTTCCTTGGGGGTTCCTCGGGCTGACCCTGCTCCTGTCCCCGCTCCAGGGAGCAGAGGGTGACCGGCATCATCGTCTTTGTGCTGACGGGCATTTCTGTTTTCCTGGCTCCTATCCTGAAGGTAAAATTCCTGTTCCCCCTCCCTGCAGCGATGTGGGGACATGGGGACAAAAGCTGGATCCTGTCCTGTCCCTGGGGAGGAGCTGCTGCCTTCCCTGGGGTCAGGGCCGTGGTGTTCCCTGTTCCCAGTACATCCCCATGCCGGTGCTCTACGGGGTCTTCCTCTACATGGGCGTGGCATCGCTGAATGGGATCCAGGTGAGTGCCCTTCCTCCTCAGCATCCTCCTCCTTCTTCTCATCCTCCTTGTCCTCCTCCTCCTCATCCTTTTCATCCTCATCCTTGTTGTTCTCCTCCTCGTCGTCCTTTCTCCTCTTCCTCATCCTCCTTGTCCTCCTCCTCCTCATCCCTGTCTTCATCCTCCCCATACTCATCCTTGTCATTCTCCTGCCCCATGTCATACTCATCCTCCTTGTCCTCCTCACTGACCACAGACTGTCCCACACTGGCTCCAAAAGCAGGATTTTTACTCCAAAATTTCCACACCTGGGAAAGCAGATACCCAAAACCCTCCGAAAAACACCAAAAACCCACAAATTCCCCATTTGAGGGGAATAAAAGAGGCTTTTCCTGGGCAGCCTGTGGGGTGGGGCTGAGGATTAACCACAGGCCTTCCTCCCTGGGCAGTTCTGGGATCGCTGCAAGCTCTTCCTGATGCCGGCCAAGCACCAGCCCGACTACGTGTTCCTGCGGCACGTCCCGCTGCGCCGCATCCACCTCTTCACCCTGGTGCAGATCATCTGCCTGGCCGTGCTCTGGATCCTCAAATCCACCGTGGCTGCCATCATCTTCCCCGTCATGGTAATCCCATCCTCGATCCAAAGGGTTTATTTGGGATTTTTGGTGTGGTCCCACCATGGCCACCATCATCTTCTCCATCATGGTAATCCCATCCTTGATCCAAAGGGTTTTTTTGGGATTTTTGACATGGTCCCACCATCATTTTCCCCATCATGGTGATCCCATCCTACCTTGGAAGGGTTTTTTGGGGCTTTTGGTCTGGTTCCACCATGGCCGGCATCATCTTCCCCGTCATGGTAATTCCATCCTTGATCCAAATGGTTTATTTGGGATTTAATGACATTTTTGGTGTGGTCCCACCATGGCCACCGTCATCTTCTCCATCGTGGGTAATCTCATTCTTGTTCCAAAGGGGTTTTTGGGATTTAAGGGATTTTTGGCTTGGTGGTCACCACCAGATCTTGGCTTGAGATGCTCCTGGACCTCTCCCCTGTCAGATCTTGGCCCTGATCCTGGTGAGGCGGCTCCTGGATTTCGTCTTCTCCCAGCACGACCTGGCCTGGATCGACAACATCATCCCCGAGAAGGAGAAGAAGAAGGAGGACGACAAGAAGAAGAAGAAGAAAGGCAACAAAGGAGACAGCAGCAGTGACGAGGAGGTGGGCACAGGGTCACCAGGGGCTCCCGAGGACAGTGGTGACATCCCAGAGCTGGGGAGGGACAATTCCCACTGGGAATTGGGATGAAGGTCTTGGATTCCTGGAGCTGTTCTAGGGCAGGGACAGAACCGGCTGAGTGAGGGGCTCCTGGGGATGTCCCAAAAGCTGGAAAATCATGGCCAAAAAAAGGAAATCCTCAGGGAGAAGAGCCCAAATCCCCGGTGTAGGGCACGGCACCCATCCCTCAAAGCCTCTGTGCAACTCCCGCCCTGGGATTTGGGAAGAGGAAGGCAAAGCCTCCTCCTCCTCCTCCAGAGGTCTCAGGTCCCTCTGGGAGCTCCAGGCAGTCTCAGAGCCCCCCAGGCACTGCCTTCAGCAGGAATTTCCCCGTTTCTTCCCCAGTTCCCACCTCCCTCAGTCATTAAGATCCCCATGGAGCCCCTGCCCGCGCAGCCCCGAAACGGGGGCCCCCATTGCCTCAGCCGTAAGTACCGAGCCCAGGAGCCCCTCCTAACCCTCCCTGGGCTCCGCTCGGCACTAACCCTGCTGGACACGCACCCGACCCCCCGGACCACCAGGGTCAGGGAAAACAATCCACCAGGGAAATCCTACCAGGAAAACCCACTAGGGAAAACCCACCAGCTCCAGAACTGCCAGAGCACCACTCATCCCAAAGATTGCCAAGATTTCCATAAATCACACAAAAAAATCTGGGAATCTCCTGGGTTTCATTGTCCCCGAGCTGGTGCTGATGGGGATTTGTGAAAATTATCTGAGTTTGGGATGGTTTGGAGCCCTCCAAAAGCTTATCTTGATGGAGTTTTATGGTTGGGAAAGAGCAGGTTTAACTCCACCTTCACCAAAAATCCTCAGAATAAATTTGGGGGGTTCATTCCACGATCCCAGCGAGTTTGAGCTCAGTTTAACTCCTTAACTGCTGCTGGCAGGGCTGGCAGGGCCTTTCCTCTTGCTGATCACCCCCAAAATCTGCGATTCCCAGGAGTTTTCCTCCTCCTCCTACTGCCCAGGAAGGTGAAATTGGTGATTTTGGCAAAGAAAGGTGGGATTGGTGATTTTGGCCCAGGATGCAGCGGGGACCCAGGGGGATTTTTGGGGTCACCTGGGGAGTGTTTCAGCTGCGTGTCCCCCCAGGAAAGAGGGCCTCCACCTGGAGCTTTGCGTTCTGACTCCTCCCCGAACGGCTCGGACATGGATCGCAGGTAACCGGGACCCCTCCCCATCCCCATCCCTGGCGGGGAATTTTGGGATCCTCCCAGCCGATGCTCCACCAAAATTATAAAAAGCTCAAAGTCTCCAGGCAGCAGCACCCCCGGGGCGGGTTTGGGGCGGGGGCAGCCCCCCTGGCTGCTCACCCCCCTCTCCCCTGCTGCCCCCCAGTATCACCCTCCACCTGAAGATCTCGTGCCCGTCGTCTCCCGCCTTTAACTACTCCCGCAACCCCATCTGTGCCGTGCCCCAGGTGAAGATCGAGATGGAGTCGGACTACGAGGACAGCGACACGGAGAAGGCCCCGCGGGACATGGGCAGCGAGACCACGCTATAGCCCCGCCCACCCGCGGGACCCCACATTTAATTTAATTTATATCTAGATAGGCAGATAGCGCCGCGCTCGTACGTACGGATAAAGGAAACTGGGCGCGGTCCTCTCTGCCCGACGCAGGCGGCCCCGGCGGCCCCAGCGGGTTTTAGGGGCCCACGCCCCGGTGGATTTTAGGGTCCCACACCCTGGTGCATTTTAGGGTCCTGAGCCCCAGCGGGTTTTAGGATCCCACGCCCCGGTGCATTTTAGGGTCCCGCACCCCGGTGGATTTTAGGGTCGCGTGCTCCAGAATTCCCTCTCTTCCCACTGGGCGAAGGCAACGCCGCTGGCGGCGAAACGGGGCCGGAAAGATGGGATCGGTGATTTTGACAAAGGAAGGGTGGGAATTGTAATTTTGGCAAAGGAAAGGTGGGATCGGTGATTTTGGCAAAGGAAAGGTGGGATCGGTGATTTTGGCAAAGGAAAGGTGAAATTCGTGGTTTTGGCAAAGAAAGATGGGATCGATGATTTTGAGCCTTAAAAAGGTGGGATTGGTGATTTTGGACCCAGAAAGGAGGAAGCACCTGGGATGGGGAGGAGGAGAAGGCTCCTGGGATGAGGAGAAAGCAGCTGGGATGGGGATGAGGAGGAGGAGGAGGAAGAAGAACAGAAGGATGGGGATGAAGAGCAGGCAGCACAGGAAGATGGGGATGAAGAAGAGGAAGCTCCTGGGATGGGGAGAAGGCACAGCAGGATGGGGATGAGGAGGAAGTTCCTGGGATGAGGAGGAGCCAGGATGGAGAGGAGCCGGTGCCCGGGGAGGGAAGGGAGGGGAAGGAGGAGCAGTTCAGGGTGAAGGGTTTTGCCACTTAAGAGAAACAAAGGGTGACAACCGGGCAGGGAATGGGGCCTTGGCTCCTGCAGGGATCAGGAACTTCCTGAGGGAATTGGGAATGGTTTGTGAAGGGAGTCAGGAATGGTTCCTGAGGGAATCAGGGATGGTTAATTCAGGGAGGCAGGGATGGTTCCTGATGGAATCCAGGCTGGTTTCCACAGGGAAATGGGAACGGTGGCTGTAGAGAAGCCCTTTGGTCACCCACCCCACCTCCTCACCCATTACCTCTGCCAGGCCCTGGAACCTCCTGCAGCCCTTCCCTCCCTGGAGGAATCCCCTGATGGGGAATCCAAGGATTCTCCATGGAGGATTCTCCCTGGAAGAATCCCCTGGCCAGGGGACTCCAAGGATTCGCTCTGGAGGAACCCTCTGACTGGAGGAATCCAAGGATTCTCCATGGAGGACTCCCTTGGCTGGGGGAATCTCCTGGCTGGGGGAATTCAAGGATTCTCCCTGGAGGAATCCCTGGCTGGGGGAATCCAAGGATCCTCCCTGGAGGATTCTCCCTGGAGGACTCCTGGGATTCCCTCTGGGTCTGCTGTCCAAGGGCTCCGTTCCCACCCCAGCCCCATTCCCAGCACCAGGAGCAGGGGGAGAGAGCAGCCCCTGCCCCCAGTGCTCCCAGTTCCACCCACAGCTCCTCCCACTGCCCAGCAGCGTTTTGGGGTCCCAAGGGGCTCTTCCCACTCAGGTGGGGATCCAGGCTCCCTCCAACTCTTCCCAGCCATGCCGAGGCTTTAAAGGAATTTTCTTTTTCTCCACCCACAGCCCAGGCTCAGCCCTGGTTTAGGAACGCTGGTCCCAACACCCCTGGAATTGATTTTTTCTCATTTTTCCTGGATGAATCCTTCAGGTTTTTCCCTCCCAGAGCCCTCAGGCCCTTTCCGTGAACAGAACCGACCTGACACTGACACCAGCAGCACTGGGGTTCTTCTGGGACACCAGTGAAACACTGCAACTGGGACACCAGTGAAACACTGGGACACCAGTGAAACACTGCAACTGGGACACCAGTGAAACACTGGGACACCAGTGAAACACTGCAACTGGGACACCAGTGAAACACTGGGACACCAGTGAAACACTGGGACACCAGTGACACATTTTAACTGGGACCCCAGTTAAACACTGTACATAGGACACCAGTTAAACACTGGGACTGGGACACCAGTTCAACACTGGGACACCAGTTCAACACTGTACATAGGACACCAGTCAAACACTGCAAACAGGACACCAGTTCAACACTGTAACTGGACACCAGTGACACCAGTCCAACACTAACTGGGACACCAGTGAAACACTGGAACACCAGTTAAACACTGCAAACGAGACACCAGTGACACCAGTTCAACCCTGTAACTGGTCTGTTCCTGACCCCTGTAGATACCCAAATCCTCAGACTCGAAGGCCGTTTCCTGTTTATGGCATTTCTCGTTCTGGTTCGGTGCAGCTCCGGGGACTCGTGGCAGTGCCCAAACCCTGCCCTGGCAGTGCCCAAACCCTGCCCTGGCAGCGCCCAAACCCTGCCCTGGCAGTGCCCGCCGTGCCCTGGCAGTGCCCAAACCCTGCCCTGGCAGTGCCCAAACCCTGCCCTGGCAGCGCCCAAACCCTGCCCTGGCAACACCCAAACCCTGCCCTGGCAGTGCCCAAACCCTGCCCTGGCAGTGCCCAAACCCCTCCTGTAGCTCCTGTCCCCACCCCGTGCCAGCTGCAGCGTGCTCTGGGCAGGTCTAAGGTTTTAATCCCGGTTTAATTTGCTCTCTCTGCAGCGTGCTCTGGGCAGGTTTAAGGTTTTAATCCCGGTTTAATTTGCTCTCTCTGCAGCGTGCTCTGGGCAGGTCTAAGGTTTTAATCCCGGTTTAATTTGCTCTCTCCGCAGTGTGCTCTGGGCAGGTTTAAGGTTTTAATCCCGGTTTAATTTGCTCTCTCTGCAGCGTGCTCTGGGCAGGTCTAAGGTTTTAATCCCGGTTTAATTTGCTCTCTCCGCAGTGTGCTCTGGGCAGGTTTAAGGTTTTAATCCCGGTTTAATTTGCTCTCTCTGCAGCGTGCTCTGGGCAGGTCTAAGGTTTTAATCCCGGTTTAATTTGCTCTCTCCGCAGTGTGCTCTGGGCAGGTTTAAGGTTTTAATCCCGGTTTAATTTGCTCTCTCTGCAGCGTGCTCTGGGCAGGTCTAAGGTTTTAATCCCGGTTTAATTTGCTCTCTCCGCAGTGTGCTCTGGGCAGGTTTAAGGTTTTAATCCCGGTTTAATTTGCTCTCTCTGCAGCGTGCTCTGGGCAGGTCTAAGGTTTTAATCCCGGTTTAATTTGCTCTCTCCGCAGTGTGCTCTGGGCAGGTTTAAGGTTTTAATCCCGGTTTAATTTGCTCTCTCTGCAGCGTGCTCTGGGCAGGTCTAAGGTTTTAATCCCGGTTTAATTCCTTCCCTGCTGCCCAGGGCTGTGGGCTGTGGGGCAGAGCCAGAGCCACCCAGGCTGTTTGGGCTCAGTTTGTCCCTTCTGGGCGAGGTTCCCCCGAGGTTTTTGGGGTTTTTGTACCAAGTCTCAGCCTCCAGCACGGCACCACTGAACCAGGGTGGATTTCTCACGACACAACCCAATAAAAATCTCCTTCCCACGAGCCTGAGCTCTCCTGTGCTTCATTGGGAACCCCAAATTTCCCTCCCCAGCACTGGGGCTGTGGCACCTCCAGCCTTCTGGAACCCAAAAAATAATAAATAATTTATATATATATATTTTAAAAATTATATATAATTATATATAAAAATATAAAATATATATAATTATATAAATATAAGATATATAATTATATATAATATATAACTATACATAAATATAAAACAATTATATAAAAATAAATATACAAAATTATATATAAATGTAAATATATATAATTATATATAAATATTAAAATATATAATTACATATAGACATAAAAAACCAAGCTTTAAAACCAAGCCCTGCTCCTTTCCAGAAGTGGAAGAATCATATTATTCAAATATTATAAATTATTAGAAAATCTAATTATTATAAAAATAGTCATCACTCCAGGGCACAAAAAGGAAATTTTTTGGTCTTCTCACACTTTATTGAGCCAGCCTGCGCTACTCACACTTTCCACCCAGTGCAGGAGAGCTCCCCCCACCCCCAGGTGTTCTTTGGTTACAAAAAAAGGCTTTAAAAAATTCACCAGCAATCCACAGAGCA
>VYZP01005993.1:0-24988 GCA_013400635.1 Hypocryptadius cinnamomeus
CACAGCCAACAATACAAAACAAAACAAAACTGAAAACACAGCCTCTTCTGAATTTTGCTCTCCAAATGTCCATAGTCACTAGCTGGCCATGATTGTGTTATTCTTACAGGGGTTCCTTGTTTCTGTAATTCTAGATTTGTTATTGCTTTACTTTTTCTTTTTTCTACTGAAAGATCTTTCCAAAAATTATACAGTGTTCATTCATTAGTCTTCAGTCTCTCTTTGGGGAAGTTTTCTGTTGGTGTTGGCTCTACATGCACCTTTATAAAATTTTGCTCAAGTGTCATGAGTATCTTCACTGCTCACAGCCCCCTTGACTGCCATTTCATTGCAGTGCCTTTTCCTACATGCCAAAAGTTATTCAGTTTTTCAACATCTGACAAATGGCTCAAGTGCCTAGGAGAGATCAAGTTTTACACTGTGACATGCTGCTAATTATTCTAAAAACAGGCTTTCCAAAGCATAGCATCTTGTAAGCCTTTTCTGTTTTCCAAGGAATGGTTCTTTTTCCTTGGCTTATTTAGAAACTGGCTGAGGAGTTTGCTGCACTATTGAACATAGAATTGCTTCTGGGACCATCTTGAGGACAGGTGGACGTGAGGCTGGTGACACATCCTTATATCATCCTGAATTATTTTATCTATCAGGTAATATTTTTATCTGAGGAATCTTTACAGGTTTTATATGGGCAATTAAGACTGTATACAAATTCCACTGTTGAGATAACATCCAGTTTAAAGTGTGCATCTAACATTTTACAGATGAACTATTCCTTGATCTTTGATTTGTTTTTTAGGATTTTTTCCTCCCACTATGATACAAGAACTTAATCCATGTTATCAGCAAATAACATAAGACTATGGCAGATAAATTTCTCTTTCTTTGTAGTTTTAAATGGACTTGGAGAAAACCCACAAAAACATATCTACAAGCAAAATACTGACCACATGGGTGCTTAAATTATAGCTTGAGTGGAAAGCGTGTTTATGTTTCCTTTCTAGGTTTAGCTCTGACCACCTTTTACAACACAGCAAGATTAAGGTAATTGAATTGGCATCTGCTAAAGGGTTTACTCAGTTGTAAATAAACAGCAGTAAATACTTGAACATATACCAACAAAACCCCTAACTAACCAAATCAAACAACCCCCCCCCCCCCCTAAATTCTGCAAGTATTTCTTTATTTAGGACCGAAGAATTAAAAAATATTATTTCCAACAGAAAAGGATAGAGCTGAACTCTATGGATTACATATGATTAATATTTCAGTACTGACAACATTACTGATCATGACTGAAAACTGAAAACAAGCTATGACAAAATTATCTGCAAGCTGTTCCAACCTAAAGAGGAGCAATGAGACTAAGATTTTCTTTTCTTGCATATATTTACTCATTCTAAAATTACACTGAGCTGACACAGAGCAAAGAATAATTGATATAAGAAACAGAGAAAGAAAAGCACAGTTGAGAGAAATGTACTTTGTGTGACTTGCTTCCAGAACATTTGGCATTATTTTTGGTATTATTAACAAGTAGTAATGTAACTTGAAATGCTGCATACAATGACAGGTATGTGACTAAACAACAAATATATCCTTAAATATGTCTTATGGTGGATATATTTGTATATATTACTGGCATTATTGACAAAGTTTTCCACTGAAAATATTAATAAAATAAAATCAAGTTATCAAACCGGTGTTCAAAAACATTATTTTGGCAGTACATTTGGGCTGTCATAGAGTTAACTCCCAAAATTATGTAATAGTGAAAGATTACTGTGTTAGCAAGTTAACGTGGCAGCCCTTTTAATTTTTTTTCCTTTTTGACACTGTGTGAAATCATAGTTCAGACAGAGTTTGAGGATTGCTACTAGAAATTGAATTACTACTAGAAATTAAAATGGTCTAACTTTCCCAAGTATGGTTGTAAGTCCTATATACATTCTGCTCTCTGATGTGGAGTTTTCCTTCTGTGTATGCTTTCTAGTTATAAATAAGCAATATATTAAACTATTATTTTTAATGGAAGCTATTATAGCTTTGGAACTTAAGGGAAATTCAATGTATAATTTCACTGTATGGATAACACTGGCAAATTATCTGCCTCCCTTGAAAAAGCAGTTACAAATTATTACCAATTTAGGGTAGGTGAAGGAGCTACTTAATTTTGACTCCTGTTGTTTCTAAAAGCCAACAAAACATTTCAAGGTTGTCGGGGGTTATTATGAATCACTGTTTGTAGTAAAAATTTAAGTCTTTAATTTTAAATTTCCGACACAATTGTACCACAATCTACAACTCAGCTTTATTTACACTGGACCACTCCTAACAGGTGCTGACACCATCCTCAATATGATGTAGCTTAATCTACATCAATATGATGTAGATTAAGCTAACCTCTCAAAGACATATTTCTAACCCTAGAAAAAAAAATCTTATTTCAGATATGCTCTAAATTCCAGAATGTGGCATTTGCTGATAATTTATCCATGGTATATGTATTTGCATATATATATTTGCCTATGTATACTGCCAGTTTCCTTGCTGAATAACACTAATTTTATCCAGATTTAAAAAATAAAAATAAAAAATAAAATCCTAAACAAAAAAAAAAAAAAAACAAAAAAAACCAGTTTGATATGATATATCAGCCTAAGATATCTAGGCAAAAGTTGTCTAGACTGAATTTAGATCACAGGAGTACTGTCCTTTCTGTTTCATTCAAAATCTGCATTAACTACCTATTTGATTCTCTGGTAACATTAACTGAGGAAAAGTGTTCTCAAAACTGGTTAGGACATACTAGCTAAGTGTATGTCCAGCCTTATTACAGACACTCCAGGAGATCAGTAAAGAAAACCCAAACCCAAGCATTCCAATTTAATGGAGCTCTTTGCATTAAGGTGAAGCTTCTGCACAAAACTGAATCTTTGAGCAGGGTTGTCTGTCACTGTCTGTATGTTGAAGGGCACTCACAAAGGTTTCTCAGGCTGGATGGGATGAAGCTCTCTGCAAGTCTGTTCTGCTGAACTCATATAGGCAGCTGACCACTTAGAATTACAGCATCAACTAGGTGGGAAAAAAATTGACATCATTGAGTCCCACCTGTGACATTACACCATCTTGTCAACTAGATCATGGTACTGAGTTCCACATCCCGTCTTTTCTTAAACACCTCCAGTGACTCCACCACCTCCCTGGGCAGCCCATTCCAATGTCTCATCATCCCTTCTCTGAAGGAATTCCTCCTAATGTCCAGCTTCATCATTCCCTGGCATGACTTAGGACTATGTTCTCTCATACTTCTCACCTGGGAGAAGAGCCCAACCCCACCTGGTTACAGCCTCCTTTCAGGGAGTTGTAGGGAGTGGCTGGGTCTCCCCCAAGCCTCCTTTTCTCCAGGCTAAACATTCCATCAGCTGCTTCTCATAAGACTTGTGCTCCACACCTTTCCCTAGGTCCCTTGCCCTTCGCTGGACTCCTGAATGTCCTTCTTGAAGTGAGTAGCTGGACCCAGCACTCAAGGTGCAGCCTTGCCAGTGGTGAGGAGAGGGGCGCAATCCCTGCCCTGGTCCTGCTGGCCACACTATTGCTGACACAGGCCAGGATGCTGCTGGCCTTCTTGGCCACCTGGGCACATCTTGGCTCATGTTCAGCTGCTGTTGAGCAGCACCCTTAGACCCATGCACAGTGCCTGCTGCTACTGTCCTAAACAGCATGCTAAGGAACCTGGGTAGTCATTCCAGAGCCTACAGGAACAGTTCCTGCTGACTGTTTGCTAGTACTTGCTTTGGACTAGGCAAGCTGAGTTATATCACCTGAATGAAAAATTAATTTATTGTCCAACAATTAGTCAGGCATATAATAATGTAGAAATAAACACAAATCTCTTTCTTTTTTTTGTCTGTTTCCCTCTAAAGGCACTATTTCTTTCATTCATTGAGTAACAATAACTGAAAATTAGTTTCATATCAGCATGCATTTGGATGGGAAAATCTTTATCATCTGGTCCTAAATAAAGTTATTAAGACATCAAATGTAGCTGACTCTCTTCCTGCTTTTTGGTGAACAGATTCACAGAACAAGGGAAATAAAGTACATCAATTAGCACATCAGATGTGAATGGTTTTTTGTGGCCTAAAACTCCTTAGATAATTTTTTTATGCAAGTACTGGGCTTTGTGGGGAGGCAGAGATGATATGGGGGGGTTCTTGAGTCTAGATAATTAAATGAATCCAAAAACTTTTAATGCCTATATGATCCTTGCAAATTTTGGAATTATGCATAGAGGAAATTAACAAATGTAATATCAAATTAATGTTGATATGTAAAGCAAAGCAAATTTCTCAAATATTTCCTTGTTTTTGATAAAGTCAATTACATAAAAGGAAACTTAGTCTCCATAGGGAAATATTTTCAACACACTCCTATTGATATAAATGAGGCTAGAAGAAGTAGAGGTAGAATATAATTCAATAGCACAAGGGCCAGGGTCATACACCTGGGGACTAAGAACAGTTTCTACTAGAAACTGAGATGTTA
The DNA here is from genome assembly GCA_013400635.1 of Hypocryptadius cinnamomeus. Classification (NCBI taxonomy): domain Eukaryota; kingdom Metazoa; phylum Chordata; class Aves; order Passeriformes; family Zosteropidae; genus Hypocryptadius; species Hypocryptadius cinnamomeus. The sequence goes on from VYZP01005993.1 coordinate 4,546, forward strand.
TAATTTGGAAAGAGAGGAAGACAAAAACCTCAGATTTTTAGCTGATCATGAGCTACCAGTGCACTGTGTCTGGAAAAAATGCAAATTAGATATCTTAAACCCATCAAACATGGGTTTTTTAAAGCAGTGATAAGATTTTTGTGTTGGGAGACATAGAGTAAGCATATGCAGGACTGATCAGAGGGACAACGACGAGATAATAGAAAATGATTTTGTATAAGGTTGCTTGAATTTTTGCTCTCCTGTGAGAAACAAAGAAGAATCTGAATGTTTTTCCTGAGAGCTTACCTTCACACATCTAAATGGATCATGCAAGTGTGATCTTGAATGGAATGAGACTGCAAGGACACTGAATGTCTGCTACTGTGGCTGTCTTTGTTTCTACCCAAAACGAAGAAGCACAGAAGCACACTAAGATGAATAGTATTCCTGCATAATATAAATATAATATAAACTTAGATATCATATAGATTTCTTTATTCATGACAGAATTTTATGTGGGAATTATGAAAGAAACAGTTCTGAAGATTGGCAAGGTCCACTGGAAACAATCACTTCATAATAATTTCTGTGACAGAATATGTACACTGATTTATCACTAAAAAACCCAGCAAACTATGCATACGGACTCCAAAACTGAGACACTGTTTTCCAGTTCATATATTATTAGGGATACTAATTTCCCTGTGGAGAAAAAAAATTCTGCAAAGTAGAAAAATAAGTACAGAATCCAAACAGAGAGAAAGAGTAGTACAGAAGAGAAGGAATAGAATAAATAATATTTTTCTTCAATCTAGGTAAAAATTTTTGGGGTAACATAATGTATAGGGAACTTATCTGAAATAAGGGAATCAGTTCATTTTCTTTCAGTAAACAAAATTTTAAGCCAAGACTTCCCCATTTCCAGTGCTCTCAAAAATCTTTTAAAATGCTATAATGTATCCATGCAATTTTCATACAACAAACTAGGGATATATGTGGTTAAGATGCTCTGGGATGTGCCCAAATGCAGAAGAAATTCCTTTTCCGCTTCTCTTAAATACAATACTTATGTGAAAACAGTAGAACATCACTTTCTTCTCATATGAGGGAAAAAATTGCAGCTCACCACTTCTGCTCAGGGCTGTGGGTGTCCCATCCTCAGAAGTGTTCAAAGCCACATTGGATGGAGCTCTGAGTAACCTGATGTAGTGAAAGGTGTCTCTGCCCACAGCAGGGTGGTTGATCTTTAAGTTCCCTGTCAACCCAAGACACTCTGTGATTCTACGATTGCTTTGATTTTATTGCAAATTCTCTAAAAGTAGAAATTAATGTCAAAAAGTGGTTTGTTGTTGGGTTTTTCAATCCCATCTTGAAAATATTTCTTCCTTCCATTTGAAAAACAACCCATAACAATGGAAATGTTTCTAGTTGTGCCTATTCTAGACTGAAATGTATTTTTGACATCTTGGTTTTGTTACTAATACATAAACTTAGAAACTAAAAATGTCAGAAGCTGAGGAGAGGACAGAGCAAATAAAAACAAACTGAAGAATCTATTGTCCCAGACTGAATGTCCAATATGAAACATATTCTGGAAATAACTACAAAGAGAATACTTAGCTGTCTAGCTATGGAAAAAATTTGTAGTCTTATGGAATATAAATACTGTGCTGAAAAAGTACAATCTGGTTCACATCTGATACTAGAAGCTACAGAGACATAGTAAATGACGATATGAGTTCAAGGAATTGAGGCTACTGTGGTGGGTTTGCCCCAGATGGGATCCAAATGCACACCAAAGCCACTCTATCCCTCCTCTCCTCAGCTGGACAGAGGACAGAAAATGCAAGAAAAGGCTCCTTGGTTAAGGACAGGGAGAGATCACTCTTTTTCTATACAGAGAGAACATCTTTAGTTTCCATGCAATGCAGGGATAGCTGGTATAGCAACCAAAAAGGTTCTCCCTTCACTCTGCACTATGCCTGGCTTTTTGTAGAATATTTTTTTCCCTCTGAAAGGAGGCATACATGGTTTCAAAATCCTTTAGCTGAGAAAGTGGTTTTCAGAATTTCAGAAATCCCCATCTAATTAGAAAGGTTAGAATTTTTTCATTTACTACAATAAGTTACCTCTGCATAACAGGATGTCTGATCAAGCTCCCAAAAAGGTATCCTCTTTAGATATAATTTATTCTAATTGGTAAGATTTTTGTTGCTCTATGGTAGCTATTTTTTCCAGTAAGGTCATAGGCAATACTCCTAGTCTTTCCATTTGCTGCAAGATTTGGCTGAGAGAAGGAAAATTTATTACAATTGTAGACAAGGGGTTGATAAGAAAATCTGTCCAGCTGCATAAATGCATTTATGTCATAGCATGTAGGAGTGCATGTTTCAGTGACCAGTGCTAAAACAATACTTTTTTCCTCTGATAAAGTCAAATTAGTTTGTTATCTTAACCTTGTGTGTTACATTGCTGCCATCTCTGCTACTGATAATGTTTAAGATTCTTGAGTGAAAAGGTCTTTGTAGAGTGCTTTACATTAGATTAAGAGTCAATCAAATCCAAATTTGGATTTGGATAAATCCAAATTAATCCAAATTTCAGATTAATAAATCAGCTTAAAATATTCTGTTATTCCATGCCTCACTGGTTTAGTTCAGAACAAAAAATATAATCCCTAATTTACAAATATGAGTTGATAGTTATTTCTAGCAGCTAAACTGGTTTGTTTTCATCTCGTGCTCTGCTTATAATCATTGCTCAAAAGACAATAGGAAAAACTGTCTGAATGCCAGCAATTATAATTGATACAGAAATGCTTCCTGGTCTGTTGCCAGATGCTTGGAAAAGCTAATGAAAACGTTAATAATATACTCTACTAGAAAAGTGGGTCTTGTATCTTGAATTATAAACTTAACTTAGTCATAAACTTAGATTCTATTTTCTAAGTAACAACAAAGTTTAACAGAGAGTTCAAAATAAAAGTTTATATTCTGACAAGGGAAGAATAATTTATTGGATTGAATTTAATTAAAAACTGCATTTTGTCTTCATACATACACTGTAAAATAAGAATTCTGTTTATATAAAATAGAATAAAATGTAAACCAAGAGAAACTAAGATTCTGCATGGTATATACAAATGCTCTTCAACACTTTGTGATATTTTGTATGTACTTGATACCCGCAGGGAGTGTTTTTAGGATAATTTGAACCATAGATGGAAGAATTCCATCAAGGTATAATGCAGTCCATCTTACTACTAACGAAAAAAATTGTCCCCTAAACACAATTTGAAATGCTTTGTCTTCTCCAGTTTTATGTTTCCAAAGACTGGTGCTCCTGCAGCGTTCATCAGGGCAGTCCACGCACAAGTAAATCTCACTGTCGGTAAATATGTTCCACCATTCAACTTAATTATTTCTCTTCTTATTAGTTCAAATGTGTTTCCTAATCCTAAATATTTCCTCAGGTGTCTTGGTGGTTAAATATAAGTAAGGAATAGAGCGTGTAGGAGTCCTATACACAGCTGATATACTGTTTAGATTTGTGCTTTGGAGAATACATTTTATCATTTCTCAGTAGAAGATTTCTGTGATTCTTCAGTATCCTGTGCAGTTCTTTTCACTAACACCACTGACTTCTCCTGGGTGGGACTTTTTTGTGACTGGTTTAAGGTTCCTTCATGTGGTCCTCAAATAAAGCAATTACTTTGAAGAATTTTTCTCAGGTAGTGAGGAACCATACAGCATGGCCTAGTGAACGCAATACTGTATAGTGTGCACACATATAGCTCTTCATGCCACATAAAACTATCCTTCATGAAGTATAAACTTTCCTCTTTATTAATGACTGCAGCCTGGAAAAATATCACCCCTTTTTGTTGCCACCCTATTTTCTACACAGCCTAACATAAGGGCTAAATATTTTTAAATTGCTGCAATTTAACACTGTTCCATAGAGTTTAGATGTATGAATCTGAGGAGCAAGTAGGGTTGAGATGAGCTAGCACATACATGTATCACATGCAAGTTAGAGCAGTAAATCTAAGAAGCGTGCTCGTGAGCACCTTTTCCCTCCGGACAAGCGGGGAAAGAGGGAAACCCAGGCAGAGTACAAGTGATATTAAAGGAACTTCTATATCACTCTCCTCCCAGAGAGAGGAGGGAGTACTCATCACCATGAGGTCACAGCAAATATCTTAGCATACTAACTGCTTTTAGTGACTTCCTTCTTTTTGAACAGAACTAAGTGACAGAATTAGGACCAGACAATTTTTGGGAGAGTGACTTTGACACCAGAGAAAGAGGATATGTAACTGGAAGGTTTTATACAACTTTTACAGTTGTATAGGACTCCTACATATTATATCAGATAATTTTATATGTTTATTAGGCCTTAATTGGCCAAATAATGATTCTTAGTGCCATGTCTTCTCTTTTACCCATAACAAGACTTTGACTACAACATCTACGAGTAATGGAAAATTCAAACCTGCTTTAACGAAGGACATAATCAAGTAGCTATCTGTAACCAAATGGGAAAAATAGATTAGGAAAGTCATGTTGAGTTTTTCAAAAAAATATGTAGTTCAAAGAAATGGAATTACAATCTGTGAAGGGAAAGTGGGCTTTGTAGGTTGAGACTTCTGAGAAAATTAGTCAGTTTGAAAAGACATAAAAGAAGCACAGAAATTAGTGACAGTGGATATTGCACAACAGCACAGTAATCTGGCTGGGCTCCATGTGAGCATTTTCTTAGGTCTGTCGGAACATGTTTCCCTTTGAATGCCATGAGTTTACATCTAGATGGGCTTTTGACATTAAGGAGAGGAACAAGTAGGGGCTCACAAATCAGGTTTGTGTATAAGCAGGGTGCTTCCTCACTGATGTGTGGATTAGTGGTCTGTGGGGAGCAGCATGGCTGCACACAAAGTTAGAAGCCACCCTTCCATCTCTAACAAAAAGTGTAGGCTAGTCAGGGAAGGTATTCCTGGAAGTGGTGGGTAGCATTTGTAACCCAGGTCTCCTGCAAGACAGTAGGGAGAAGGGCACATAACAAAGACTATTTGGTAAGTGAGGGAGCAGATTAGGGTGAGGATTTCTGGGGATTACTTATACAAGGCTGATGAAATTTGTAGATGTTTACAAACATTTTGTGATTTCCCAGTTTGATTCTGTATGTATAATTCAGAAATGGCTGGCTAATTGCTTTCATCAATGATTTGACTTAAATCACATAAGGAATGTATTCCAGCATTGCTGATGCTACAATAAGAAGCAATAATTTGCTATGGCTGAAACAAAAAACTACGGGTTTCAATGAAGAAGAAATTCAAGCTATTGGGAAAATCTTTCCAAAAGTAAGATGATGAAACACTGGAGTAGGTTCAGATAACTCCCGAAGTGGAAATTTCTAAGTATTCTGGAAGATTTCTAAAAAGAGATTGCATAAATATGTATTGGCAAAGGATAAAGAAAGTGTCTTCAAAATGGAAAAAAATTCCAAGATTAAAGTCAAAAGGATTTATAGAATGTGTATTCATTTAACTTACTGTACCTTATATATTCAGGCAAATATATTCAGTGAAAATAAACAGGAGAGTTGAGAAGTGACTAATAAAATTCTGGTAATCCACACAAGAAGGCATAATAAAAAGGAGCATTTTAGAATATATAAGAATTTGACAGTGTCCTTGAGCTCATATTAGGACCATAAAAGTATAGTATGGTATTTTATTTGTTTTGATGCAGTCAGCATTATTGTAGGGTCTTTATCAGTTCATTAGCTCATTTTAGTCATATACTTTGAGAAAAGCAGACCCTGTCATCATTAATCTAATGGGCTGAATAGGGAACTATCTGTGAACAACTGTATTCATTAAAACAGTCTTATAACATCATGGTTTCAATTGCTGCAAAACTGCAGGATGTTTCTGGTTTCCATATTGGTGCTGTAGGTGTGAATGAGACTGAAAGTAGCAGATGTTTCTAGTGCAGCCATTCATTCCATACTGATAAGGTACTCTAACAAAAGATCATGATCCAGGGAAGTATCAGCTTCAAACTGAAGAGATCTCAGCCCTTTAAGCTGTTCCTAGCATCAATTTATATCCAGACAGAATAGATACAAAGCGAGATTACTGTAGAACACAAGTTCAGTCAGGCCCTTGGAGAATTGCACACTCTGGCTGTGCTGCTTCCAGTGTTGTTCACACGCTCACAGAACTGAGTGAGAAATTTGAGCTATTTTAATTTTTCAAGCAGTGACCCTTTTACCCCTTTTCAGTACTATTCTTGATTTTCTTCCACTTGCCAAATCCTTCTCACTCCTCTAGGGCAGATAATCACAGGAGATTTTAATAAAGTAATGTTTTTATAGATTCTGCATCTGTAATGAACTTCCATTTCATTATGGGTCATTTTTAAAAGAAGGTAGGGGTTTTTTCTCTTCATTCAAAGAATATAGCTAATTTATGTGATTAATCTGGATTCTCTTTCCAACTTTTTGTCTTGTTTATGATCTGTCCATGCTAAGTGCTTTTGTTGAGGACTCTCAACTCATACACAGCACGAGGGGAATTTAGTATTATTTTTAAAATATCTTATTTCAATGAATATTATTCCATTTACTGTTGCCTCAAATTTTTCTGCATATTGTACTGTCAAGTCCTTATCATGTTTTTTTTTGTGTACCTCAAAAATCTTCTGATCCAAATTTTTCATAAATTTATTTCTATAGAATCACATGGCAATCTCAGCATACAAACTTATTATTTTCATCCTTCCTCATTTCTCATTAGGCAAAAGTGACTGAAAGATGTGATCACACTTAGTTAGCCTCAAGTCACCTCACCTTGACTTCTTTAGTCACTGTGCTCCACAATGAATTTGTTTCTACTGCACACTACAACACGTGTCTTTATTATATGACAGTATTATATATTTAATTTTCTTTTCCTCTATTATTTATTTAATTACATGTTATTTCCTCCACAATGCCTTCCCTGTTCACCTGCTGTGTGGCTGAGGAACTTCACAGTTTGAATAGCAGGAAAATAGCAAATAGTGACAGCAACATTTGCATCTCAGCTACAAATTTTAGTGAATAAAAACAATCTAAGTAAAGAACCTTTCAAAAATGAGTGGCAACAGGATGGCAGATTGTGGTGTGGCTAATAGTGTAAAGTGTGTAATAAATTGTCCAGAGATCTGAAGAGTATCTGAATAATTTTAAATATCTGCTTTTGGCAGATGTTCAAGCCATGAACTTGCCTGATCATTTGGATTCTATGTTGTCTATGAAAATTGTATACAATATTTCAGTCTGAGGGAATCCATTTGGATATTTATTATGTGTTTCTTTATGCCCTGGTACTGCCCTAGCAGATTTGCACCAGAGGACATGCACTACTAGAGCAAGGTGTTGTATTTATTTTGTTATGAAACAGCAGTCAGAGTTATCAGTAGCATTATGGGAAATATTTCTGCTTAATCATTTGAGTTTCTGGGTTAGGGATCCCTGATCTTAGAGGCAGCAGGGGTTCTGTTTCTTGAGAGGTGTCTTCATTGTTCTAGTCATGTACAAATAAGACGTATTTGCATTTTATCTAATGGAAATAATTATTGAGATACTTTCACATTAGGAATATTGAGCATACACAATCAATATGTATTCTGCAATAGTTGTCCATTTTCCAGCATATGTATGGCACAATCAAATAATTCTGTACTTCTTTTTCCTAAACTAACGGAAGTTAGTGATTTGCTATAATACAGTTTTCCTCTTCCTTTTGGTGAGAATTAAAAGTGAAAATTCTATTTAAATCTTAAAATATAGCTGAAGACACTTTTACAGATTTCGACTTGGGGAAATGGCTTAAGCAAAACACAAAAGAGTAACTCTTAAATTCCTGATTCTTAAAGACACTTCAAAAAAGCCTCCTTTAATTAAATAGATGTAACATAACAGTCCTAAACTGTTCACCACAAGAACTTTTACTTGTATGAGGAAAAAAAAAAGCTCTGGTTGACCCCATAAAAGTAATTTTTAAAAAATGGAAGTGTCTGGGCCTCATTCACTGGTTTGTAGTTCTGCTGCTAAACTGATATCTTAACCACAGTACTTAACAAAAAAAGATCTAATAAATTCTTCTATGCATCCTGAACTGTTGTTTCATTATTACATGTTTGGATTTAGGCATACCAAATTTATTTTTTTTTAAAGCAAACTAAGAAACTGAAGTTGCTGGTAAACCTTTAAACTATTTCCTGGGGGGATTCTTGCAGATAGTATATTAGAACTATTATCACTGAAGCATACATTTGAGTAGAAAAAGTATTAGTGTGTTTTCAAAAATGTGATGATGAGCACCACCCTCTTCAGGTAGCTGCCAGTGAAGGAAAAAAAAAATGTTTCTGTTGCTTCCAGACAATTTCTAAAAATGCCCTCACTATGTGAAGGGCCATGTCCTTCACAGAGCAGCAGCAGCAGGAAATCTAAAAGAAGGAATCACATAAAATAGGCAGAGGTTATGTCAGTTAATAAAGTTTTTCTTTTTTATGACAAATATTAGTTAAACTGAAGATAACTGAAAAACTAAATAGATTTTAAAATGATCAGGTCCACTTTGGGAAGAAAATATAAAGATTCTGATTTGTTTGCTGCCCAAAACAGATTGTTCTTCTATAATTTAACATTTATTTTCTTTTAAATTTGGATATCTTTGATTTCAATGAGTTTTGAAAATAAAAATAGGAATATCTGCAACTAAAAGCTCTTACATTTTAGGATAAACTATTTCTAAATAATGAGTTAAGATATTGGATAGTAAGAGCAAATGGGTGCCTGAATTCTAAGATACATTAAATTGTCAAATGTTCTATATTTAGATTATTACTTTTTAATCTGAGTGTGTTTATAGATTTTCAATATCAAATTTAACAATCACTCTTGAAGTGACGTCACATAAGGATTTTGTTGACAAGCCATTTTTTATCACTAGATAAGCAGATATTTATTAAAGTTTTTTCAATTATTTGTTTTATTCTTTTACAACTTAGTTGCCAGATATCCAGTCTTCAAAGTAAATATGCTCTGTGAATAACCTAATGTGGTCTTCTAACAAATCAAATTTTAAACTCTCACAGAGTTTTCTGAGTCTTTATGTGGAAAGCATCATCTGACAGATAGGAAGGAATTTAGGAGCTGGATTTATAGTGGTGAAAGACCTTTATGTGAGCAATACCATGTAAAGTTCCATGAGCTAATACTCATAAAAATAATAGTAAGAATTTTAGTATAATATTAAAGAGCATTCAAAACTCTTTGGCATATCATCTTTCTCAGAAATGAGAAACTACTTTTTGTCAAATAATGCTGTTGATAATACCAGTTGATGCAATTTTGTACTGTTAAAAAGGTATTTATTATTATTTTATTTTATTTTATTTTATTTTATTTTATTTTATTTTATTGTAAGCTTTTTACTTTTTCAAGTAATGATGCAAAGTCAGTTATAGGCACTAATCGTACTTGGAGGTTGTCTTAACAAAGCAGTTGAAGAGGAACTTCTCTGGATGACTTCAGCCTTTGCCTGGTTTCCAAATGATCCAGCTGGCACATGGTAATTTGTGTTGGGTAGTTAAAATCAGCAGATTATGATGCAAATCATCCTATATCCCTGTATACTACTGGTTATGAGGAACAAGTATCGCTTAAGTTTTCCATGAGCCACTTCCATGGCCTTTTGGATACAAGCACTCCATCTTAAACTAGTTTTTCTGCTGAAAAAAATTAAATGCTTTTTAAATTGCACCATATTTATTTCATTATATGATAAGAATTCCATTTTATGTTCTTGCACCTCTTGGAAGTATGGTAATAAGATATTTGTGTATATTTGCTGTTCCCCATAACAAAAGCCAGATAAATGTAATGGTGAAGGAAGCAATAAATCTACCTGAGTTTATGGCTTGGCCCTGTTCAAGTAGCAAAGTTAATACAAAAGATTTCTTCAAGCATGAAAAGGATAAAACGTGATAAAACTAAATAGCTAAGTGAACCTAGAGGAAAAATATATCATTGCCTGTTAATTTTAGACATGTTTTTCTGTAGAACACCCTCACTGGGGGTTAATATTACTGTTTTCTTGAAAGCAATTACTCTACTGTGCAGTACATTAAACTGCAGAAAAACCACACCAATAAACAGGAATAATAACAATTCTTAAAAGTGTCCCCAGTGTGCTGTGATGTATCTATTGCTGACTCACATATTAAATCTAAACTGTTCAACAAGCACTGTAGAATGAATCTGCGGGGCTTAATCCAGCTTTTCTCATTTAGTATTCTTAACAGTAAAAAGTTGGCTGCAACACTGCAGTTTCAACAGCAACTCTCACAAAGTTTATTTAAATTTTCAGGAAACTATTTTAGAAACTAAGCCCATGTTGAAAAATCAGATACATGACAGAATAATAAAACATCGTAAAATAGAACGGTTGGCCTTTGTCTTGCAAACTATTTTGTATTGCTGCTACTGGGTCATCTGAACTAGGCAGTCTTCACATTTCAGACTTTTCATTCCAGACTATGAAAAATATGACTCTATTTAAATCTGGTAATAAAGTGCTTTATCTTTAATAATCACATACTCTAAAAGAAACTTTCTGGAACTCATTAGCCTATTTGACTATTATAAATTACTTTATTTCCATTCTCTGTTAAGAGGAAAGATCTCTATTTTCTATGATATCTAAAGACGAGTGAGACTATTTTGTCTTTGATGACTTTGGATTTCTGAACAATGGTTGAAACATTAACTCTTCAGTGGATAGATTAAAAAAACCAAAAGATCTCCACAAATTCTGGGATCCCTTTAATGATTTCAGTATGGAAAAAGTATATACGAATTTTGTTTATTGCATTGAACTAGACTTGACAAAAAGCCAATAACTGACCATTTTATGGGTGAATAAATTTTTTCTAATATCCAATCTAAACCTTCCCTGGTTGACTTGAGGCACTTTTCTCTCGTCCTATCACTTGTTACCTGGGACAAGAGGCTGACCCTTACCTGCCTATGACCTACTTTCAGGTGGTTGTAGACAACATTAAGGTCTTTCTTTAGGCTGGTTTTCTCCAGGCTGCGCAGCCCCAGCTCCTTCAGATGCTCTGCATCAGATTTGTGCTCCAGACTCTTTTCCACCTTCATTGCCCTTCTTTGGGTATGCTCCAGAACCTCAGTGACTTGAGGGGTCAGAACTGAATGTAGTATTTACGCATAATCGTATTTCTAACCTCATACAAGTGGCTTTAGCCCATTGATCTAGCCTCTCTATATCACTATGTTGTGCCTTCCTACCCTCCAGCAGATTAACACTTCCACCCAATTTAGTGTCATCTGTGGACTGACTGAAAGTGCGTTCAACTCCTAATCTGTATCATAGAAAGATGTTAAACAGGACAGAGCCCAGTTCTGAACCCTGGGGAACAGGGTCTATCCCTCACTGTCCCCAGTATTGTCACTCACCTCCTTCTGGGGCAGAGGGGTTCCTTTACATGGGCTCACCCCCCCGCTGTGCTCACTGCTGCCAGCAGGTCCTGGCAGCACAGCCAGGCACACCCTGCACTGTGCCTGTGCTGGTGGCTGCAGAGCTCAGAGGTGCCCTGGATTTCTCCTGAGTGTTTACCATTGCTCACTGGTGGGGCTGGCAGGGCGCAGCTCCTGCCCAGCTGTGCCATGCCATGCCCTGTTTGCTCATCCTGTGGGTGGCACTCCTGGAAGCTAAATCCCTAAGCCCTTCTTCTGTGCATGTGGGGGGCTTGGCTGCTGCTGCTGCTGCTGCTGCTGGCTCCAGGCAGGTCTCATCCAGTGCTCCCATGTTAGTGTGTGGCTCCTGACAGCTCCCATGGCTCCTCCTGAGGTGCTCCCACCTCAGGAAACCCCCTGTGTGCACCACGCTAGAATGTTCTGCTGCTGACCATGCCACCACCAGAGGCACTCGGCTACTAATGTAATAAACATATTTATGTAGTCTGATGCAGTAAACCTATTTATAACTCCAAAGATGCTCATCAGGGTTCAGAACTAACACAGTATTCTACTGCATGCTATAATCCAGCCCTTTTGACAGATTGTGTGAGAAGCTGAGCATATCCTGAGATTGCTACCTGTCCATAGAAGTTACAAGTGTTCGGAAATTTTGCACAGAAAATTCAGGTCTAGGTTTTTTGGCGTTTTTTTTTTTGGTTTGTTTTTTTTTCCTGTTTGTGTATGTGCTTTATAAAAACCCACTAGTTCAGCAAAAATAAAGAAAATGTTTCACAGCAAAGAATTCATCAATATCATTTTACTAGGTGACATTACCTCACTTTTCAATTGTTGTTTTAGGTATTCCTGTACCATTACTCTCTATAGCTGTTTAGGTATTTTCTTTCCATATTGAAGATTTCTGCTCCTGAATTATGTCAAATATTTGCATGCTTCCATTTTACCTGCAAGGGTAAAAACTGATAATGAACAGATTAAAATATTAACTAACCTTTGTTTAAAAGATATGATTTGTGATCCAAATTGTAATACTAAATACTAGTTACTCTGAAAGCTGCATATTTTTGGTCAGAAAGAACCTGTTCAATAGTAGTTTTCCTCCTAGGCTGAAATTGCAAAAGTATTTCACATTATCAAGAAAAAGATGCCCTGTGAAACTCTTTCTTAGGTGCATTCTTCAGACAATTCAACTTACATTTGATCAATCTCTTTTACTAACTCTTGACCAGCCTCTAGGGCTCTCATTAATAACTACCTATTAGGTTATGAAAATCTGCCTGTTTTTTTTTTTTTTTAACTTACTAAATTTAAAGTATGGAACTGTATAGTCAGAATTCTCAGATTGTATGAATATATAGAAAGAATCTGATGCAAGTTCAAAGCTATATATATAGGAGAAAACAAGATTTGATGTATATTGTTGTAAGCCTTCAACAACCCTAACTGAGACTATGAGTAGTGTTACATATTGTCTCACTTTGCAACAGCATTACAACACTAACATAATAAAGAATAATTTTGCCAATTGATTTCTATTGGCATTTTAATCTCAAAATTATCCATTACTAATTGTCATATATAAAATACTCCAGTTTGTATAATTTCTGTGTTTTCTTATGTTTTTGCTTGCAATTCCCTGCTGCTATACTGTTTATGGGGTTATGTCACATCAAATTAAAAGAACTGGAATATTTTGTGTGACTTTAATTTCTGCTCAGATCTCAAATTAGTTATATTTTATTTACATGAGGCCTGAAGCAAAGCCACTTTCAGTTAGTAAGAGTTGACTTATTACTGAGAAAAATGGTTTTAGATTAAGGTTTTACTGCTTAGCTTAACCCTAGGTACATCCAGGAATCAATTACCAAGTGTTATCATTAATACAAAGGAAAAAACATTCCACCTTTGAGCTATATTATAAAAGTCAGTTTTTTCCCCCCAAGCAATATTATATGGAGTTAATTTGCAATTTTTTGTAGCAGTAGGCTTAAGGATCTCACAGAATAACACAGGTTACTAAATATGGGTTACATAAAATTTCTAGTTATATCAAGGGGCAATTCAGAAGTTTAGTTTGTGTCAGTATTAAATATAACTACTTCTATTTGCACAAAACCTGAGATTTTTGTCAGAATTGCTGTATCCACCTTATCAAAATTCTCATAGGTTTTGAAAAACAGCTTTCTGTGATAAGGAATAAAGCAGTAATAGCACAATAGCTCAATCTGTGAGGGCAAGATTAGTCTCTTATTCACAGAGTGATTTCAAATTGCCAGAAGGAACTGACTGCTGTAAAGTGCATTGGTGAGCAACATCTTCAGCAAAATTGAATAATAATGTTTCTGTGGACCTTAAGCATTTTGTGAAGGATGTGTTTTTTTCTGAACTCATTTCATTTTCATAATCATCAAGAAGTGTCTCAATACAGCAAAACCATTCTGTTTTTTACAAATGATCCTGGACACCTCCTGGGAAACATTTCTTTATACGAAATGTATAAAGAAGCCCCATTCAAGTAAGGAATCTAAGAAGAAAAGGTCTGACATTTTTATATTTTGTTCTCATTTCTGTTCTGAAAAGCTTGAAACGTAGGAGAAAGAACAATCTGAACACATGTGGATTTCTGTGATTAGGCATTTTATATATACTTTTCAACTTCTATTCCTTAATCCTGTTAAACAGTATTTGCACTGCAGGTAAGTACTAAGAGTTGCTTTCATTTTAGGTGGAAATTTCTCCAGGGAAAGCTCTGAAAACCTGAAGTTCCATTAGTAAAATTTTTTATTTTGTACTTCTCAACCTATGAAGTCAATTGAAAAAAGCATCTTTTAATGCACAAATTTTATATATTAATATTTTCATCCCTGGTGTGAACATTCATCCTCTTTCATTTGATAGACCTTTAAAATATTATTCTGGATTTTTGGAATTAGCAGGCAACAGCATTCACAAAATCAAGGAATCTCTGGGTTATCTCAAAGGAAGATGTGAATTAAACGTTATTTAAAATTTCATGTGCGATACACTGCATTAAATAATCATTATGTTTGTCAGAGGCAAAGAGGAAAAAGAGGATAATACCTTTTAAGAAAATCTCTTAATATATTTCTGGAGTATTTAGCCACAATTAGATTTTTGCTTCTCTGACTTTGTCTTCTTGCTTCTACCTTCACGAGGTGGTGGAGCACATAGGAGGGTTTTGTTTGCCTTGTGAAGATGTGCAAAACAGTGTCTTCTAGGCTTGTGGAAAGATGAATTACAGGGAAAAAAAAAAAAAAAAAGGAAGGACCTNTATAGAGGAAAAAAAAAAAAAAAAAAAAAAAAAGGAAGGTCCTGTTTCAGGGAGAAAAGTTGTCCAGAAAGCAAGGTAGAGTTTCTTTAGCAGTATTTCTGTGTTGCTGTTATAGAGATTGTTCATACTGCTTCTGAGGATTCAACATCTTTTGTGTCTGATTTTCCCTGTAAACAACCTGCATTTGGCCTGGCAGCAGAACTCATTGCCCTTTTAGCTGATTAAGAGATGAATCCTTGCCATTTTAGCTACTTTATATCAGCATTACAGCCTCACAACATACCTGAATAGAGACGACAAAGCTTCAAGTGTGCTGGCTAAATCTAGGTGTAAATGTAGGTTTTGTCTCCCCAGAAGAACAGGACAGTGTACTCCAATATTTACAATAATGCCACATGAAAACATCATTCATTGGATGCCACTGTTAGTCTTCAGTACAGTCACAATATTGTCCTAAATTAGAGCTTTCACCCACCCAGTTGGGTTTAGGCTAGACACGAGGTTGTTGATGGATAAAGGACAAGCAATGATAGTGTATTATAAGCATGAATTAATTTGCTTCTAACACATTAAGATCCTGAAGACCCTATAACTCTGGCAGGTGCAAGACTATTCACTGAATGAATATGTCTTGCTAGAAAAATGCCTACATGCTATTAGTAATGGATTTTCAAAACTATCATCTTTAACTGTGCTCTGTTGCTGCTGTAGCATTTGCAAAACTTGTAGGAGCGGAACAAATACTAGTGACTGTGGTGATATTCTTGGGGTTTCCTGAAACTTTAAAAATTTATGTTGAAACCCTAGCTGTGCTTTGTTCTAAACCAGGAGTGTAAAAATTGAAATGACAGAGTTGTAATGGTGGTTGATGGTGCAACTTCAAAATGAAATCCCTATCCAGTATGCCCACTGTCTGTGAAGCGAGCAGCATCACTCATAGAGGTAAGCATCCTTGCTGAGCTTCCAGCAGCACACAGGACCCAATTTTGTTTCATGCTACAAAACACAGATGAAAGATGTCAATCTTCGAAAAGAAGTCCATTAACTGTAAGGGATTTTTGGAAAAAATGAATGAGCATCATTCTCCTATGACTTTTAGAATCACTGCAGCAGCTAAAAAACCCTGCCTCAGGCATAATACATACAGTCTAGTGTAAGCTGTAAAAACTCGAAACAAAAAGAAGACCTGTCAACATTGCCCAAATTCAACACAGATACACACTGAGAACACCAGACAAAATGCTTCTCTGCTCTAATTTTGCAGCTTTTTTCCTTTTGCACTTTCTGCTCTGCTGCTGTGGAAAAACATTGCTGAAATGCCTTCAAAGCTGAACAACTGACACTTTTCACTTCAGAAAAATGAAAAATAAAAGAAAAAGTTGTTCTTTTACGCTTGTCGATTTCTGCTCAATTCTTCTGCTGTCTGCAGGTCATCTGCAATGGTAATCCAGAGCACTAACCAGCCAGTGTGAGCAAAAAATGTCAAAAAGAAACAAAGCCCATCAGGTTTTGTAGAAGGTAATTATGACACCCAATGTAGCAGTTAATTATTGTCTTATTTTCCATCTAAGCCAAACAAAAGGCTAGTGTTCTGAGAAGGAGGAAGCAATTTGAAAGACATATTTTTGGTCAGCTTTTTGATTAACTTTTCAGCTTCTAAACCCCTGCCTGCTCTTTTGAAATGCTGCCTTTCCTAGCTCTTGCAGTTAAGAAAATATCTGCACTTCTGTAAATTTTATTTTGCTTTGCCTTGGAAAGAGAGTTCTATAGGGTACTATGTTAATACGAAATAAATCAAATCAAGAAACTGATGAATTTTGTGATCAGGATGAAATTGAAAGAAATTAAACATTCTGAGACAATGTTAGTTTTCAGCATTCACAGCTGCCAGTGTTCTCCAGTCAGTTCCATCTGTCTATGAAAAACAACCAGTTTTCCAAAAGAATAAATCATATCTAGAAGCTAAATTATTGGAAGAAATAAATCTACAGAGACATACATAATAATTGCCTGAGTAGGAGCATTAGATACTATAGATCAACTTATTAGCAATAAATGTGTCCGAGCCTAATAAAAAATAGATGTCGAATTGCATAGAAAAGAGATTTGGTCATGGCATTCCTTTATGTCTTGTATAGTTTTTATAAGATGGCACTAGGGACTCTCTCAGGTTGCTGTCAGATGCACTCTTGTACTACTTGTCCTACAAGAAGCTTATAATAAGCAATCTAAACCATGCCAAAACAAAGAAGATGAACTATGTACTAGACAACACAAGAGACAGAAAATGAGGAAAGCTTAGGTTAAAAGATTATCTTGTGCAGAATTTGTGTGTGATCTTACTAAACTGAGCAATCCACATGAATTTATTTCCCCATTTGTAAAAAGGAAATTATGTTTGTCTAGAAAGTTATGAAGTTCAGCCTAACCATCTTTGTCAAGAATCTTAAATTCTTGTATATCAGACACTGTATTATTTATTCTGTATTCTGTATGCCTTCACCTTTTATATATTTATTTATAAAACAAAGTTTGAAATGTGAAAGAATGCAATTTAGATGCTATGATATATATTATGCTGGTTAAATTAATGCTAAATGAAAAGTGTTTAATATTTATTATGCCAGGACTACAACTACTTGGAAAATTTCTGTTGGAATACTTTTCAGTGGGAAATGTCAATAAAATTGATATTTTAATTCTGCAATTTTGAAGCATTTGCTCAAGTTAATTGCAAAGAGGTAGTGAGTTAATAGGGACCAGGAATAATTTTTTTTTCTGCCGGTGAGGCTTTCAGCAATTTCACTTGCCACCAGTAAAACTGGCAGGAATTTTGGGCAGGAATCAAGCCAAAGTATTTCTCTTTATGTTATTTCAAACCCAAATTTTCCTGGGAATCCCTTTGCTCATAAAAGTTGTATTTTTAGTTTTTATCCTGAACTTGGATGACAAAGATTTTTATTTTAGAGGGATATTTTTAATTTTTGGTTCCTGTTATACAAAAACCCATTAGGCAAGTTGGCAAATAGACTTAGGTATTTCTGAACATCCTGCTAAAGCACTATACATGCATATGTCATTGAAGAGCTTTGATTTAACAGGAGAAATCAATTTATACCTCCATAGCAAAAGGCAGCAACTCTGAGTAGTGACTTATCAGAAAATCCAAGCACTTTCTGTGTGCCTGACATCTTCAGTGTATGAATTTCAGTTGCACTAGATCACAAATATAAAGTGTATTTTAATAATCCCAGTCACATTGCAACACATTCTGCCACCTCTAATATCTGCTCAATATCCTGAGACTTTGTTAAAGTAAGGGAAAATGTTAGAATATAACAGGATATACCTCAGAGAATATTCACTAATTCATCTTCTTCCAGCTTACATTAAACTGATGCAATTTTTCTAGGAACTGTTGCTGAGAAAGTTCTACGACATGTTATGTAATTGCTCTGTACTTTCACAATATTTCTGTTTCTAAGACTGAAAAGACAAGAGGAAAGGTGGCATCTTCTAGTAGCTCCATCACTGAATTTATAAGACAATTTAAAAATTATTTTAACAGGACCTAAATCCATAAAAAAGACTTTTGCACTGAAAACTTAGGACAAGGAGTTATATTTGTAGAAAATGTACAGTATTTTATACAGAAACGAAAAGAATGTTCAGTTGCAGAAAGTCATAAAAGAACTAGTTCATTTTTTCAAATGTTGTACCATCTAGGTTTTCCCAGAGCTGAACTTCTAACAAGCTATGTTGCTGTGCTAAAGAATTTCAGTTCAATTTTCCAGCAGGCACGCATACACATTGTGTTTCTCAAACTGCAACACTGAACTCTGTGCTCGTTGAGAAATCAGATCTCATCTGGAAAATGTACCTTTGTAATTATAGCTGGGTACTTTGAGGTTTCTACTCTGTTGACAGGTACTCTAAGAAAGTAATTCCCCTCACTTAGATATGACTTGTAAGGAAAAAAAAAAAAAAAGAAAAAGAAAAAAGGTTAATTCGTGGATTGATGGAATTTGTAAAGGAATGGGAGATAATGGGAGATGAGGACACAAAGATAAGAATATAAAGGTCATGCCACATGGAAAATACTTTGCGCTTATAGTCCTACATTTGCTTTCTCCTGCTGCTCCAAATTAACCTATTTTGTCTTTCTTATTCCCAGTATTCATCCCAGACACTTTGAGAAGGTTTAACTGCAAACTAAACATTGAACATTACAGCTGCAAAATCCAGGTGCTGTGCTGTGATATACATTTTTCTAGCAAAAGCATCTGGATGCTTGGCTGGCTGCACCATGAAAAGAACTGGCTCTAACGCTGCTTGTATTGGCATCCAAGGAAATTGCCTAAGGATCAGCCTGCTGTGGGGCTGGCTGGGATATGCTGCCCAGCTGGAGGCCAGAGTCCTTTGATAGGTCTGTCATTGTCAAGAATTTGGTCAAGTTTATATACTTAAGGAAAAAAATCCTGTTCAAATTTCTCATGATCTCTTCCACATGTAAAGACTTATTACAGTATAAAAGATCTTGTACAAAACCATTGAGTAGAGATATAAGCAACTTTTAAGGACCCACTACTTTGGCCAGCTCTTTCACAATCCGTATACTACACAATATGCCACAGAAAACTGCATTTCTGTGTTGTGTCAACCTTTTTTTTTTGCAAAATAAAACCATTGTGAGATAACTGATTTACATTTCTATATTTTGATCTTAAATGTAAATAACCTCCACAAAAATTCCACCAAAATGTCCTTGAATTGTTAAATGAAATAACCTGATGAGCTAAGTTTGGCAAAGTCCTTCAAACATACCTTTTATGGCCATACAGACTGAAGACCGAAAATATTTCCTTTCACTTAGACACTCAAGAATATATACAAGAAGCTCAGGAATCCTCTGGTAAAGACATGAAAGTAATTGTGACATTGAAAGGATTAATAATATTGGCTCTAGTAATTATATTGGCTCATATAATAAGCCTGGAAAATAATTTTTTTCTTCAATCACTAATTATTTTTTAGAATTTATTTTTCTCTCTTTTGAATTAAAGACACTCAGTAACAAAAAAGACCAAACAATAGTCCTTAATCCAGAATGACTGCACAACTCAGAGCTCTTCTGTGTACAGTGGAAATGTTGGCAAAACAGCTGTGTGGATAAGATTAATGAGCATGTATATGCTTTCTTCCTTCCTCCAGTGATTGCTAATATTTGTTTCTCCATGTGTTTTCTTCCATCTTCTACAGCTGGAAACTTCTTGTGCATTGTCCTAAATCCAGCAAAGAGATGCATCAAATGCAGTTCTACATCACTGGCTTGGAAACGCTCCTCCATAAATCCTTTATGAGGGCAGAGAAAAGGGTACGGAGATCATTTGAATACTCTACTGCAGTTTGCCAGCATCCCAGTTTCATGTAGCCTGTAAGGCAACTATAGTGAACCTAATTTTAAATTACAAAATGCATAAATATGCATAAATATCTTGCTCTGCATATGTAGAGGCTAGTAAAAGTATTTTCTTTATGGTAAAACCTCTTTTTCTTTCCTCAGAAAATGTTTTATTAATATGACAGGGAATGAAAAAAAAAAAAATGCTACCTGAA
>VYZP01006003.1:0-12005 GCA_013400635.1 Hypocryptadius cinnamomeus
CAGAAACATGCCAGATATACAACAGTTCATAGACATATATTTAGTCTCATTCATGTTTTCTTAGAAACTGCATACATAATCTGGTCTATCAACAGGCACTAAATCAAAATAGAGTTCACTGTCTCACAGTTTAATAAAATTTGTAAGATTTTGTAAAATACTTTCTTATTGTTTTGTAAAATACTATGGAGCATGTTTTGCAAGATTTATGATTTTCTCACACAGTAAGGATGTTTTTTCATGTGACAGACATAAACTAGACCAAAGCCTCTCACTTCTGGAAATTCTGGTTTTTAAAGAACTAAGATTAATGTTAAGCACTTTCCTATGGCAGCTCTTCTAGATGACCATAGCTGATGAGCTAGTGTTAAAGCTGTCTTTCCCTGAAAAGGACAGCAGTGCTTTGCCTGGGTGAATGGTTCTGCTGTTGCAGTTCTCTCCTCTATTTACTTTTAGGTTTGGGTGAAACCCTTCATCCAAATGTGCAGTAAAGACTGCTGGAGAAAGTTACAGCCAACAGTTGTATTAGTTGTATCTAACTAACAAATGCTACTGTAGAACAATGATACATAATATTATTATCATTACCTTGTATCTGCTTGGCTCTAGAGTGAGATGCTGAAGGCCTTTTTCTACGTACCACAGTGTGACTGAGTTCTTCCCGTGCTATCTATCAGAAAAAACAATATCTGATAGAACTGTTTATGCTACTTTCATATTTATTTTCTCTCAGCGGGCAGCAGCACAGTCACTCACCTCAGGGGGCAGATACCTGAGAACAAGTTTCTGCAAGAAGGGCTTCCTTAGAATAGAATTGATGGATGGTCGATCTCTTGGAGATATTTTAAACAACTGAGAAATCAATATCCTCAGGTCGTAGGAATAGTTAGCAGACACTGGTTGAAAACGTCCTCTGCAAATCTTCAGCACCAGTTCATGCAAACTTTTGCCTTGAAACTTAATTAGGGAAAACAATGAAAAGAGGACAGTAAGTATTGCTGGTTCAGAATGATGGACTAGACACCACAACTTGAAAATAGGTACTTGTTGACACAGTCATAGAGTGGTTTGGGTTGGAAGGGACCTCAAACATCATCTCATTCCAACCTCCCTGCCAGGGGCAGGGACACCGTCCACTAGACTGGATTGCTCAGAGCCCCATCCAGCCTGGCCTTGGGCATCCACAGCTTCTTTGGACAACCTGTGCCAGTGCCTCACCACCCTCACAGCAAAGAATTTCTTCCTAATATCTACGTTTACCATATTTCAGTTTAAAGTAATTCTCCCCTATCCTATCATTACATACCCTTGTCAAAAGTCCTTCTTCATCTCTTTCAGGCCCCCTTTAGGCACAGGAAAACTGCTCTAAGTCTCCCTGGAGCCTTCTCTTCTCCAGGCTGAACAACCCCAGCTCTCTCAGCCTGTCTTTGTAGGAGAGATGTTTCAGCCCCCTGATCATTTTTGTGGCCCTTCTCTGGGCTCATTCCAATAATTCCATGGCCTTCCTTTGTTGGGGGCTGCAGAGCTGGATGCAGCACTCCAGGTGGGGTCTCACAGAGCAGAGCAGGGGGGAAAAGCCTTGTGATGTGGAATCCCTCCACAAATCCTTCCTTGCTAACCACGGTTTGCTGTAGAAAATTAATGTAACCACCCTCTGATTGTGTTTTCTGGTTACATTCTCCTGGTTTCAGATGCACAATTAAAAGGTCTAATGACTTCTGTACCTGGAAGAGTTTTATTCACCCTCTGCTGTCAGACAGTAACACAGAAGCCCATCTTTCCAGAATGAAACATGACATGTTTTGCCAAAAGCTGTTCAACAGAGATCTACATACATATTGTGTTCACAAGGTTCACCTTCAAAACCTCACTCCACCCAACAGCCTCTGCATTCTGTGCTCCCTCCAGAATGAAGATAAAATCCTGATCTTTTAACAAGTGATGCCAGTCAGATAATTCAGTCCTCTCAGTTCACTACATCTCTTAAGAGGCCAGCATCAATATAGTTTTTCAGGCCTTAGGCAAAAAACCCCCAAGTTCTTTCTAAAATCAGCTTTTTATTTATGTGGCTATTTTGAAGGTGGTGGAATTGAATTTACCTTAGCTTCGCTTGCATTTCCTGTCTACATGCGCATTGAGTCATTGCCCTCACACTGAAACAGTGGACAGCAATACAGAATAAAACACCTAATATTCATACAAAGTAGTATTTCATGGTTTGCCACTTCGTGAAATCAGCAGTTTTCCTCAGCAGTATCCCCCCTGCTCCTAGCTCAGCACAATTGCTCTATTAGTGCTGCTCTACCTTCTCCCACATCTAAGCTCAGCAAAAAGTCAACATCTGCTGGTGCCAGGAACCTGATCCTTTTCCTGTTGTCAAGATTAGTTTCTGCTGTGTTCCCTTCTGCATGTAATAGTCACAGGCTGAGGCCCAGACCAGGCTGAGGACAACACAACTTCCTGAAGATGCTATCTCGGTTATTTTCTGACATAAATGTGCTTTCAAACAAAATATATTTCCTTTAGGAAAATTCTTCCCAGGGCTCAAACCACTTTCTGGGGAAATGTGGGGTTTAGGTTCTTTAATAAGTGTAGACTGTTATTTTCAAGCAGAAATTAGTAAAATTATATACCTAAGCCTAACCTTGCAGCCTGTCTTTAATTCTTTCCATTGTTCATCTGCCTTGAAAAAGTTTAGTCATTTTTAAAGAGAAAATATGTGTTCAAAGTATGTACACACACATGCATATATGTAAGCTATAGCACTAGAACATAATACTTTTTATTTTATTACACACAAAACAGACACAATATGAAAAGTTAAATACTAGCAGTCATTCTTTAATATCAATAAACAAGATGAAAATAACTCTTGTAGCTGACTGTGAATACTATTACTACTACAGGTTTTGCAAGTTGACCACTATATTTTCTAATAATATGATAATGAGCTGATTGTACAGTACTTACAGGATGCTTTAGTGCACACAGCTCATAAAGCACACAGCCAAGAGACCAAATATCTCTGCGAATAAGAAGTAATTAAAGTTTTAGTGAAAAGTCTATAATATTTTCATCCATGTAAGCAGTACCTCTTAGCTCCCAAATTTATTACCATTATTCTGCCACAGATTGGTGCAAATTTTATTTTTTTCTTAAGATGCACTAAAAAGAACAACTAGAAATTTATTTTTAGTTGTGGCACCAATGTTTCTATGGTATCCAATTAGGTTTTTGAATTATAATTGGAAAAGGCACATGATACAGGAAGTCTGCTTAATATTTATAGCAGGATGAAGGACAAAGCTGATTTGATAGCAGGGGAGACAGTACAGGAGTAAACTTGTCTGAATAGCACCTGAGAGCTGAGTTGCTACTCTGAGCTCCAGAAGATTTGGTGTTGATCACATTCCCCACAAGGAGAAGGGGGTCTAGGCCCACTCACCTCCTGACTTTGCAGTGCTTCGCATCTGGTATTTCGTGGTAAGCCTCAGACCTATTTGTCTTTCCTTCAACTGGCTACTGCAAATTTTCAAAGCAGCCAAACTAGCAGCTTTCATTTGAATGTGCTTTTATAAATAATAAATGAGTGTATCAAAAATTCATGAACTTGGAACTGTAAAGATGCATTGTTTATTACATCTTGGAAATGAGATAAATTGGGTATTTGATGAAGAAGCAGATTAAGCAAAGAGAAAAAATACTGGTTTGCAATTCCCACCACTACTAACAAGAAGTATTAAAAGAGAGTTTAAAGTATAAGTAATTTTATAAAGCCGAAATATATAATTATAGTAAGCCTGTAGATTAATCACAGCAAAGTCATGATTGCTATATTTGGGACATTGTAAGTCAAAATAGTACTGACATTGTTGTATAGTATAAGGTAGTTGTTGTGTACAATGACATTGTTGCATAGTATAAGGTAGTTGTTGTGTACAATGATGCACCTAATCGTTGTACACAATAATACAAAACTTCACAAAGTGTGACCATGAGAAATTCCCATGCTCTGCACAAATACTGATACAAACTATATTACTAAAATGACTTCTTTCATGCCTGCACATCCTCACACACGTAGGAAGGAAAGACAGAGACTTACGTTTTGTTGTTGTATGGTCGATTTTCACATATCTCAGGTGAAAGGTAATAGGGGGTCCCTACACAGGTATGGGCAAACTCTGTAGTACTAGTGAAACACAATGAACAGAAAGGCTTACACACTGAAAAAGTTGACAAACAACTGAAGTAGAGACTTCTCTGCCACAGGTTAAAATGGGAGGACATTACTTCTGCTCTCCAAATAGCTGAATAATGGAACATACCATGAAAAACTACAACATTTCCCAGTTCTGTGTAAAAAGAGCCACTATTTTAATAGTGGAGAGTGTTTGCACTTCAACAGAAAGCACAGCAATTCCCTGTCCTTATCTTGGCCCATGAGCCTTTCACTGTATTTTCTCTCTTCTGTACAGCTGAGGGGGGGAGTGACAGAGCTTTTGTGGACACCTGGAATCCAGACAGTGTCAACTCACCACAGAAACTTAATTCACTAGTTACAGGAGGAAAAGTACTGTCAAGCTCCAATTATATTGTTGTATAAGCCTATTACATATTTTTTAAAATGTATGTCTTGGACATTCAAATTCTGAGGTTTACTTCCTATCTGCTGGGTGCTGTTCTGCACTGGCACTGTGTAGAAGCAATCCTTACAGCAGCTACGCCCAGAACACTTCCAAAGGAAGGCACTTTGGGCATCACTAGTTTACATGCTGAGAGCTCAGTTCTGTCAAAGACAATCAAAAAGCACAAAAAGATCAAATCTAAGCATCTCCCTGTTGTTATCATGCACCCTGGCATGTTTTGGCCACACCTGGCCACTACACAGGATAAGCCAACCTTGTCCCCAAAGTCATTAAAGACAAGGCCTCCCTTTTTGAGAGAACAATAGAGATGAAAGGCCAGCCATGCTATGTTCTCAGGCCCAGGCAGTCATTCTGGTATTTAAAAAAAATTAACGTAGGCTCTGTCTTGGAGGACACACAACATATGTCAAAACTCCCTTCCTTTACTCTCTCTTTAGTTTTAAATGCTCTTCACTTTTGTTTTTATGAGGTAACAGAAGCTATTACCAACAGCTGCATGAACAGGAACTATGTCTCCAGAAACAGATCTGTAGTTCCATGCAGCATGGTGTGTTTTAGGATAACAGGAGAAAATGTAGTGTCAGACCCTTTGTATCCCACACCCCTTCAGCAAGTACAACCCACAAACAATTTGCATGTTCAGGCTGCATTCTGGACATTCACAAACATTCCTATTTGGTGCAGGTCTGATTGATTAAAAACCATGCTTACCTGTTCAACTGTCTTGCTATGCCAAAGTCCCCAAGCTTTGCTACCTTTCCATTATTGCTAAGAAAAACATTCTGCAAATAAACCCAAAAATAGTATGTGATAATGAAAGATGGCAAGCCTTCTCGAGCATATATTTCACAGGACAAAATAACCTCCTCTCCAGTACCAGTTTTACTACCTGTGCTTTTACATCTCTGTGTAAAATCTTCTTGTCATGAATATGCTTCAAGCCCAAGGAGATCTGCACAAACCAACTGAGAATCTGCAATGAAAGTTACAGAGATAGACACCTATGAATTTGTGCAACTCTAATGGGGCATCTTACTGAAATATATAAAGACAACAACAAAATCTAAAATATATAGAACATACACAATATGAAACAGTAAAAAAGGTATTTTTAAAGTTAATGCCATAGATTTTTCCTTTCCATTTAGTGCTCTCACTAAACTAAATGGACATAGATACCTACCCTACTTCCCTTATCTCCATCAAGTTTTCCCTGACTGTGCCAGGACATGCACTTGAACAAGGACTGAAGAATCATGCCAAAGGAGAGTAATAATAATAGACCTCTTTTAAGAAGTGAGGGAGTGCAAATAACTAAGAATTGGGAAGTGGCTTCTTAATCCTCAGTGATGGAAGTCATACCACCCAGCTGTAGTACTTGTAGTCCTACTGAATGTGATCCAGGAACCAAAAAAAAGAAAAAAAAGAGAAAAAAAGATGAAGGACTAAAATGTGGTAAAAGAAGTGAGCTATGAAGAAACTTGTATAATAAGTAAGCACATGTGTTTATCCTGTATCCTTGGCCCAGTACAGCTTTTAAACATCTATTTAATTTCCAATATACACGTCTTCTTAAATAATGGCCTTTGGACTAAATTCAGAAACAAAACTACATCCTGCTGATATACTTCTCTATTTAGGAAAACTCATGCACATGAAAGACTTTGATTCAGGTAATAACCTTCTATTTAGCAATGCTTGACATTAAATAGATAATTTCCTGATTAAGGCTGATGCCACAAATGAGGCTTTCTCATAAGTACATTCAAAAATATAAAGATAGTTTAACACTATTATGTTAAATTGGGAAAATTTGCTTTCATTTCTTTGACCAGCAGATGTATCTTTAGTGTCTATGCTTCATTCTTCTGTCTGTATTTCTTTTGCCTTGTATTGGATATGTATTATTCTGTGACATCATCAAGGGATTTGTGTGTTGGTTCTCTCCTTTGGGCTTTCATGATATGTGGGCTTGTCCTCCCTTTATTTTCTTTCATGTTCTCTCTGCCTCTAGTATGACTCCCAATAGGATCTTAAAATTCATTATTACTGAACCAGTAATTCACTTTCAACTGACTTCTCCACCAAGGAGTTCCTCTTTTACTACTAAAACAAAAAGAAAAGTCACAATACTTTTTTTTTTCCTTCGATTTTATGCCTTAGAATATATTTTCACTAGCAGGTTGGATAGTATCTATTTGGTTTCTAAGCAAAATTTTATTGTTCCTGCAAAAGTAGATTTTATTCATGACTAAATAATCCCAGAGTTCAGTCCACTAATTCCTACATAAAGAAAATTTCCTTCAGAAAGCTAAGAGTTAGTAAAAAAATAAGGGAATAAATAAGGGATAGTGGGAAATCCTACTTCTGTGAATTGCAATACTTATCATACTCACCTATTTACAAAATAAAATAAACATGAACATGGCCTAAAAGCAGTCAGATATCTGGGCTTGTTTCTCTGTGCTGGTTTAAAATTTAAATGGCATCAGAGAAGTTTTGACCGAAATGAAATGAATGAGAGATTTACCACAGACTTCAGTATGCAAATAGCACCAACAAATTAAGAATTTGTTTGTAATACATCCTCCCCATAACTGCAAAGCACTATTTAAAAGAAGGTCTTCATGGTTTAATGGGTATATTACTAATGTAAAGAAAAAGTACATCTATGATGCAAGGAGAAATTGGAGGAAGGGGACATCTAAAAAGTCATCCACATACTGCTAATGAATTAATTTCAGATCTTAAAGAGCGCTAAAAAACCTTCCCATACTCCAACTAAAATTACCAAAATTTTCTTTAAAAGTTCATTTATTACTGAATAATTCAAACCACATGTTTCACAGAATATGTTCTTCCCTCTAAAGAAAATGTCTTTCACCTGGTCCTCATCAAACAGCACTCCATGCTGCATATTTATCCTCTTCATTAAATCTCCACCATCACAGTATTCCATCACAATATATAGCTTGTTCTTTTCTGAAAGGAAAAGCATATTTTTCCTTTATTCCTGTATTATTCATTAACACGGCAACAATTTATTTTTATTTTCACAGTCCTTCTTTCAAAAGGTAGCAGCTAACCTCTACCCACTCCTTCATTTCAAAGACTAACTGAGAAAAAATGGATACTCCCAGTGAAACCTGACACAAAAATAAAATGTGAAAATACATTTAAATGGAGATTCAGCAAAATATTAAATACATGAGGAAATCCACAAGAGACCCCACTGACAGATGTTCTTACAGGAAACTTAGCAGAATGCTTCAAAGTTCAGGTTTTTTGCTCAATAACTAAGTATGCAGTAAGGCTTAGGGAAAAAGTTAAAAGTAGACAATATTCCAAAAAAGCAAAAATAAAGAGATGTGACTGCTTAATAGAAAAATTCAACCTATTCTGACCTCTCTGGGGTTAGAAAACTATCTGATTTACATGTCCCCTAAAACATTTACAGTCCTGGTCACAGAGAACAATTTGAACAGAAGCTGCAACTATAGCTTTTATGACATAAGGCACTGCTTATGGGAGATGTCAGAGGAAAAATAAATACAGGGAATTAGCTTTCATGGCGAATAGAATTCCTTCTATCTCTTTCAGTCCTGAAGAATTCTTTATCCTTGAGTGGTAATTCAAAATGTATCTGAAGAAAAAAGGCTAGCACAGCATTATGAGATTGATATTGGATCACTGGAAAGACAGTGCTGTATCAAGGAACGAAATGCCAATACTGTTTTTACATTCCAGATGCTGAAAGACATTTTCAGAGGTACTAACAGATTGCATTTCTATTTAATGGCCTCTTTTTGTGCTTGCCTGTTTTGTCTGCGTGTATGTATATGCATACATAAGTATGTATACCTATGTGCATGAATATATGGTGTATAATGTCATATGTATTTGATGTGGATAAACAAAATATGAGGAACCCAAGGTTAGATGAAATAATCATTCTATTTCTCACCTATTTGATCAGCCTTTCGTCCCATTTGATCAGCCTATTCCTTGCTATACTCAAAAACCCTCTTCTATTGAAACTCCTAGAAAATTCCCATTAAACTCTGGACTCCCACAAAAAAATCAAGACTAAAGTTCGACCTGGACAGTACAGACAGCTCAGGATCCAGGATTCATGCCAAGTACCCACTCACACACGTGAAAAACACAAGTGATGCCTGATTTTGATGCCTGGTGCCCACTTCTAGGAGTTGAGACCTTTTCCCATGTTTAAGTAAGGCACTAGGGACAGGGCTAAGGGTCGTCAACACTAACAAAGTAGGGTTTCTGCCTTCCACTTCTTCCACTCCAATTAAAACAGAAATGTTAAAAGTAAACCTTGCAAAGAAGCGTAGAAGGTTACAATATTTGCATGCTTCATCTGGGCCAGCAGAATGACTTCTTTCTCAGAGGCTTCTTTTTCTTTCACAGGCATCTACAAAGAATTAAGAAACTAAATGCTAGCAATTACATATTTAACCCTTTTCAAAAATAGTTACATCATTACCACACTATTCCCACTAATACAGAAATACAGTGTACCAAGACAATGTAGAAATATTATAAAATATGATGTATATATAACATTAAAAAAAATTTGCAGTGTATGTTTGAAAGTGTATTGGAACATTACTGAAGTCAAACCCAATTTCAACATTTTACAAACAGGCAAATGTATACCTTTAAACTTAAGTTAAAGAATTTAACCTCTAAAGTTAAAGAAATCCCATAAGAATTTGAAGAACATGGATGCAGATGACTCTGTAATGATAACAGGGGTGATGTCAAAAGATCAAAGTAAAAAGAAAAAAAAATCCTTCATTTTACTGGTGTTACTTTTTCTCATAACATTTCAGGCAACCTCTTTGCCCTGTTACATTAACGGAAAACTTCTATTTAGTTTATTATGATGACACTTCCATCAATATGACTTAAAAATACATTTCTCTGAGTATATATCCTTCAAAATGTCCTCTTGT
The DNA here is from genome assembly GCA_013400635.1 of Hypocryptadius cinnamomeus. Classification (NCBI taxonomy): domain Eukaryota; kingdom Metazoa; phylum Chordata; class Aves; order Passeriformes; family Zosteropidae; genus Hypocryptadius; species Hypocryptadius cinnamomeus. Next base: position 9,626 of record VYZP01006003.1, read on the forward strand.
ATTGTACTGTAAAGTTTCTTACCCTCATTCTTAAGAAATATTTTTGAAATGTAATCCTTCAAGATTCAAAAATCAGTAACTGAATAAAACACACTCTACCATCTTAAAAAAAAAAAAAATCTTTTGACTTCAAAGTAGCAATTTTCTGTCTCCAGCTTCTGATTTTTGAACAAGTGGGATTCAGAATAATATTTCATTAGCAGCCATTTTTTTAGTTGTACATCAAAATCTAAGATTAGAAATGCAGGGGGTTTATTGGTCACGAGCAGAGAGAGAAACTATTCATCTTTTCATTTAGCTGTCATTACTCATGTATCAGCTTTTCTGGGTTTGAATCTGGAAGACATACAGCTCTTTCTAGAACTCATTCTTCTACTGTAATTCTCTAATATATTAGAAATTCACTGGGGTGGCCCAGAATAGCAACAGACCTGTCAAAAGCATGTAGGCACTCATTGAAATTGACTGTTTAAACCCCTGTATTGAAACCACAGAGATTTTAAGTGCTTTTATGGAACCAGATCCAGGCGTGGTATTCCCCCAACACCCGAGCAAGTGGCCCTAAGCTGCCTCTGCAGTCAGTGGGAAGGAAGGCAGAAGTTTCACGGCCCAATTGAGCTCATTCTAAATCAGAAATCTAAAACAAATGCAACCAACAGCTTCCTAAGAAGACTTAATTCTCTTGTTCTCCTTGAAAGGGTGTCTGGCCAAGCAGCTCAGTTGCTGATAGCAACAGAATGGAAACTTAAAATCAGATGAGATTAATCCAACTGCCATAAACATAAATGAGAATTGCAAAGAATCCATTGTGAATTACTCCTATCTGAAAGACGGATGTGGGAAACAAGGAAATTTAAAAAAGTTTAGAGAAATTTACCACAGATCTGTGATTTGTTACTTTAGTGGCAATATTTTCATTGTAGTTGAATCAAGTATTACAGAATTTGAATTAGCAGTGCCACACATTGCAGGCAGAAAGAAGCTTTAAAAAGAACAAAAATGCAGTAAAAAGCAAAATATTTCATAGTATTATATCTATGCTTTCAAAATAATAAATTAGAAAGAACACAGTCTTTGGAAAGCTTAGCTCTACATAATTGAGATGGAACTACAAAGGAGATAAAAAACAACCTAAGTTCCTACCCAGCTAAATGCAAGTAGCACAATCTGGTAAATATAATTCAGGTTTTGTTGTTTTACCTTAGTTAAATTGATCTCTTTGATAACACACGGCTCATCATCCATTTTTCCTTTTGCCAAGAATATTTTGCCAAAAGATCCTTCTCCAATTTGCTTAATGACTTCGTATTTATCCATGATGTATTTTTCTTAGAGCAGTGGCTAAAATAAAAATTTCCCAAATTAGTACTCCACATAGTACTTTAACATGTGAGTTGGTGCTACTGAAATAGGCACTACCTTTTAAGACTGTCATTTTTATTACTTTTTGTAACATTACTGCTGTTGATTCTTCCTAAAAATACCATGTCCTGGAAGTATGCAAATTATTGCAGATCTTAACTTTTAATAAGCAGCAAGTTTATAAGTGTCTAATAAAGAAAAGCATAGTGCACCCTGAAGTTAATGGATGGAAAGGAAGTACAGAGTACTGTGTAGGATTATGATACGATTTTGTAAAAATGTGACATTATTTTGTGAATCGAACAATACTGCGGAACTGATCTTTTAATGGAAAAATAATAACCTATTCCATATTGATTTAGTTTATACTGGTGTGATCTAAAGCTGTCCATGAAATCACACTGGCATAGTTAGATCTCACAAAATGAGAAGCCGCAGGAGACCATGGCCAAGTGAAGCTGGGGATCAGCGGTAATGCAGAAACCTCTGTGAGGAACACTGAAGTCACTGGGTACTTGCAGTGGTTCCACAGGCAAAGCTGCACACCTAAATATGAGCAAACACTACAAAACTGTTCTTATTACTTGTCCTGAATTTTAGCAAGGGAGATTTGCTCCGATACCAGACGTTCCCAGCCAGGCAAGCTCTGCAACAGGCTCCATCGCTGGCAGCCCCCGAGGGCCACTGGCAGGGCAGCAGGGCGACCTTGGCACGTTTGGGATTTCGGTGTGGGTCAGAGCCAGCTCCTGCCGGCAGCCACAGCTGAGAAGCGGCTCTGGGGACAGATGCCCGCGCAGGGCAGAGGGGTGCGCTCCGCCCGGGCTCAGCCCCGCACCCACAGGAGACAGCCCGGCCTCCCGCCGCCCCGGAGGGCAGCACCCGGGCACAGGGGCTCCGGGGAGGGCGGCAGCGCCTGCCCGAGTGCGCGGGGCCCGAGGCTGCTGGGGCCGGGGCGGGCACAGCGCGGTGGCGCGGAAGGGCCGCCCGCGGGGATGCAGCGCTCCGGCCGCCCCGCGTC
>VYZP01006003.1:12299-45464 GCA_013400635.1 Hypocryptadius cinnamomeus
GTACCTCCCAGAAGTTTCCCATGTTTGACATAGCCAATGCCAGCCAGCTCCAAGACAGACCCACCCAACTGTGTCCCCATCCATGCCCCACCCTCTCCCCTTCCCTGATCTGTTATCCCAGAGGCACCACCACCATTGCTGATGGGCTCAGCCTTGACCAGTGATGTGAAACTGAGTCCAGGAAGAAGGGACGGAGGCAGAAAAGTGTTCTAAGGTTTGGGCTTATGTTTCATACTCTGCTCTGATTTGGTTGGTAATAAATCAATTTCCTCAAGTCAAGTCTGTTTTGCCTGTGACAGTAACTGCTGAGTGATCTCTCCCTGTGCTTGTCTTGACCCATGAGCTTTCCATTAACTTTTCTCTCCCCTGCTCAGCTGAGGAGGGGAGTGACAGAGAGGCTTTGGTGGCGCCTGATATCCACCCAGCCATCAACCCCCACCACAACGCTGCATTTCATTATGTACTCAGGAAAAAAACCTTTGCACCTTCTCAGAGTGCTACACCATCTCCTTGACATGTGACAAGAGGACAATTTGAACAATGCTATAATTTGACTGAACATTTCTGCAAAGCTATTACCAACTCCAAACATATTTAATACATGGACTTGTTTAGCTATCTGCAAGTGTTCTTTCTGAAAAAGTTTATTGTGCATTTCCCAGCCTCAGTTTCCTGATACAGAAAACATGCCCACTCAGATTTTTTTGAATGAAATTATTTAATGAATAACCAGTTATTAACAACTTGGATACCAGCACACCTAACTTCACTCATCGCAGGTAAATTCAGGTTTTCAGTCGCTCTGTTTCAATACCATTTGCAGTTCTGATACCCAGTCTGGGTCATCTTCCTCAAAGTCCCTAAAAATGGATTTCAAAAAATGTTATTTTGAAAAGCAAAATACAACTTTATAAATCTTTAATTGCTTTTTTTCCCCAAAAGAAATTACCCTGTAATTAGGATAAATTATGTTAAAAATATCAGCATGAGAGACTTACTTCCTGCCCCACTGTGATTAAATAACCAATATGGTTCTTTATGATTCTCTACAGAATTTACAAAAGTAATTTTCATCAAAAGCAAAGACAAAGTAATATATTAAGAGACTGCAAATGTTTTGGTAATTGACAGCCTGCAGCTGTACTGCAGCAATACAGGCCTAGGTAATAATCTCTAGGTGCCACAAAAATAAACAGTGACATAAAGTGAGATTATGAGAATCTGAGAACCACCCCCAAAACATACACACATTTAAAAATCACTGCATTTTTGTTCATACATTGTAAGATATCAAATGCTTTCATTTCAATTTCATTATGTAAGAGAGGGATGAATTTAGATGCTGAGAAAAATACTATTTTTTTTCCAGGGGAATGTTGTTATGGAAAAATCTCTTTGAGGAACCAAAGAAAACGTAAATGCAAGGACATGACTTGGACTTACGTGTCATCTTCATCAGATCTAGGTTCAAGTCTCTCAGAATCTATGACAACAGCTTCATGTTCACCATCTACTTCATCAGATGCTTCACTTCCATCAGAAAGTGGACCTCTTAATATGTTTTCAGAAGCTTTGAAAATATAAAAATTAAAATGTTGTCCAAATATTTTAATTTTTAAAGTAAAACTATTAAGAGTATAAATACAAAATAGTCTCATTCATCCCCAGTTTGTAGCAGATTCCAGGATAAGTTGTTACCTATTTTAGGTGGAAAGATACAATAGTAAGGCAACTGAAATGCAGAACAAGTGTTTGTGACTGTGGCTGTGCACATCTGTAGACTGCAGATGTCTTCAGCTGTGCCATCCAACCATCCTGCCCTCAAACCAGGGCACACTGCCTTAGTGAGTGGGGATTTACCTGATGGGGCAACAGTGCATTTCCTGCATCTCCCTAACACACACACCACACAGCTCAGCAGGAGGGAGCACACAGCAGGTTATGGTGCATTGTGTTTTGTCACAACCTCATCCAGCTGTTGAGCTGCAAGTGAAAGCCCATCATGAAGAGCTGCAGTGGAGAGGTACAATCACTCATGAATTCCAAACTTGGCTTTTCTAAGTCCACGTTTCATTTGGTAAACTTAAAAAACCCCAAAAACTAGCCTGTTGTGACATGAACTCAGGTGCGTGACCTGTATACATAGGAGCTATGTATGAAAAATAAAAAGAGAAAAAGCCTTTATTAATAAACCTGTTTGCAAAAATGTTTGCCCAGAAAATGGGGATTTACCTGGTGTATAAATGGTGTATGTTTTAAATGCTAAGCTGACATCTGCATTGCTGAGCATGTCCATCAGGGTCTGAGGGGGTTCCTTGTTCCACTGCTTCCGTGGCCTATTTTCATTGTAGTTTATAACACCACCACCTGGGTATAAAATCATTCATTAATGCTATTTACAGAAAATTGCATTAGCAGTGTGGATTACATTCAAGGTCACATTCAAGAGAGAAATGAGAAACAGGAAGAAACAGGAAGAAAAGAGTCTAGAGAACTCTATCTGACACACCACTATCCTCTCAACAAACTGAGGGAACAGTGGAACCTCCTTGTGGCCAGGGAGCCCACAGGAACTGGCTGAGGGGTGTGAGGTGGCAGTGTCTCAGCAAACTTATATGGTGGCTCTGCAAGTCCCAAAATGAAGCCTGAGGCTGTTTCTGTGCCTTTTAATAGCAGAACACTTAAATACATGCATTCCTCTGACTAGTCCCCTTGCCCTGTGCATAACTATCATATAACATTCCTACCACAGCTTGGAAATTTTCTGACTACTCATATCTTGATTATTTATTTCCACAGCACTTACTCACATTTACCTAGAACAGATATCCAGAATCACATTAAATAAATAATCATAACAATTGTATCAGTGAGGGGCATTTTAAAATTGAAACCTTTCTCAAAAGAAACCTTATGATAAGTGTTTTAATCAAAAGAAAAAAAAGTCTGCCTCACATGTGAGGTACATCACTGATAGTTCTTGTCACTGGCCTTAACCTGTATGTTAAATCACAACAAAAGTAGAGGTGTAGATGTTTTATGCTCCCAACAGTATGCTGCATTTAAAATACAGGTGGTTGCATTCTGCACCAAATGAATTCCTCACTGCTACCTCCAAAAATGGTGTCTTAAAAGGAGGACTGTAGGATAATTTCTTAGCGATGATTATAATTTTAGGGTTGCTATTGTTATCTGTCAGTTTCATCCTCTTTGCAATCTTCCTGTCACACAAAGAAATTCTCTTCAGCACAGTGAACTTTTTGAGTGTTCATTAATGAAGTATTTTAAAATTATTTTAACATAATTTTAAACATGCCATGTAAAGTTTTGGTTTTAAAAATCTGTAAAGAATCGCTGACATTACCTGACTTAAAAGCACATTTAATTAAATCTTACTTTCAGTCTCTTCAGGTGTAAAACTGGAAGAAAGCAAGGATGCATTTTCCAGGACATCCAGCACAGTACTGGATATCCTCTTTTCCCATTGCCTCCTGTGGGCGTGTGACAGATCACTACGTCCTGGGAAGACAGCAGAAGCTGATATTGTAATGGTAACAAAAAAAACAAAACCATGACAGCCAGCACCTTACTCGATTCCATGTCCAGACTGCCCTGTCCAGGCAAAGTAGTACTAAGAATCACTTAACTAGCAGTGATGTTTGATTCTATGGGTGCAAATCTCAACTGGAAAGTGTTCCCCATACATTTACTCTATTCCAAATATTTTCAAACAGTCATTTTTTATTACTTTGACAAGATAATTTTAATTTTTTTTTTTAATCTCAGATGAGCAGTATGAATCAATGTACTAGCAGAAGTTACTGATGGTGGCATGGTTTCCTGGTCTTGAGTTACCTGAGACTAGTTTGAGCCACCTATTTAAATGGCTGTATCACTGACAGGTAGATACCAGTACACAGAAGGAAGTGCATCAGCCTTAAAATTGTAAAACTTACCTTCTTGATAAGATTTCCTTTGTTCCCTTGTGCCTTCACTCAAACCCTTAGCATTTTTCCTTTCTAAGGGGCTATGCTTGCTACTTTCATCTTTCCTTTGCTTTAAAAGAGTAAAGTCTGTATTAATTATTATCCTTGTTGCCAAGAAAGACAAAGCAGTCATATTAACATGGCAGTAATTATTTCAGTTTTGCTATAAAATACCTGTCCTAAAGATTGGAAGATTTGAAAGCTAAACCACTAACATTTTGAAGCCAACTGCAATTGCACCCTACCTGTTACTGCACTGTATTTCACACTGAGTGCCCAACCTCAGCTTCTGAAGCTAAGCACACATAGTTATTTAATGTAATTTCTCCTTTGGGGTTTTTTCACATTTAAGAACACAAGCAATATAAATTATTTACATTCCCAGGGAAAACAAGATGCACCCAAATATTAAACTTCTCAGATTGACAAGTCTGTAAAAAGAAAATAAAATAATTCCCAGGGCAACATGCTTTTTAAAAATATACTGAATATGGCTGAGTCAGGCTATGGTAATGTACCCATAGGGGACATCTTGGCCACCTGTGACTTAATTCTCCTCTCCTGAAATCTCATATGGGCCCTAAAAACAGGTGAGAACTATGTCCAGACTAGACTGTTTCCACAGCACCCAGTTCTGAATGTGTCCCAAAAGCAAAGAAAATGGATAATCTTTTGCAGTATCAAAAAAAAAAAAAAAAATACAAGAGAAGGTTTTTTTTTTGTTGGGTTTTGTTTCGACAGGGTTATAAAAAAACCCACTTTGGAACTAAACTGAACATGGAAAGAATCAAAAAGTTAGCGTGGTGGGAAACACACAGGAAAACTGCAATTCGAACACTAACAGGCTGATTTATGGTTTAGCATAGGAATAATTTTCATTAGAAACTTTTCTGTAATACAGAATATTCTAAATTACTAAATTACTAATGTTATATTTATGTTTGAATACTTACTCTATTTTCTGTCTTATTGTTTGAGCTTCCACCAGCCATGACACGACCTGACATATTAACAAACAGATCCAAGAGTTAACACCTTTAGCAAACATTTGTAGTAAGGTGGTATTCCAGAGGTATGACAGCAATGCCACTGAACCAAGCAATGACAATTATGTGACAGCTTCTTCACACTTCTGACAACACAGCTCATTCTCAACAGTCCTGCTACTATTCTGTTCCAAATGGGCACTAATTGTGGTGCAGCTAAATTTATGCAGAAGAAAAATGTCCAACATTCTCTCTCAAAAAATCAAATAATGAACATAACTTGCTTTACCATACTCTGGGAAAGAAAGAACTGTCATATTTAAAATACACGCCACTGTTAAAAGCTTTGCTGATTCTAAAACTGAAAAGTTTATTTCGAGCACAAGTCTTAAGACTTACAATACATACATTGCAGCTTTGCACTCCACTTATGTTGGAATATAATTTACACCCTTCAAGCATTTTTCCATGTAAGTTCAATAATATTAGATTTTGAAATAATTAAAAGTAGATTTGGACATATAATGCTAATGTTTCATAGATGTATTTACGATCTTATATTTCCTACTCATTTTGTCATTCCTTACATCAACAAAAATGTTACTGACTTACCCTTCTGTCTTGCTGCATTGCCTTCAGGTTTCTTGGTTTCCTTTAATATCTGCTCAAACTCATTTGCAATCTGAAATGTGTATGAAGAGATGCAAGTACTGTATAATTTTAAACTTCTTCAAATTATTGCATATATTATTTGTTAAAAATAGACTCACTATACAAGTGCACTGTTCCAGCTAACAATATCTAATTTTATCAGCATCAGGTCAACATCCAACTTCAATTTTCAAAAGAGACACTTTTAAAAACTCAAGTTTTCTTATAAGTCCACAACTGTATGTATTTTAGAGTAGGACCTAAACAACACTACATTTTATAGTTATACACTAACAAACTACAAAGCAAAAGGATTTAGTATCTAAAATGTAGATAGTATTGCTGAAATCCAGAGGCAAAGAATACACCATACCTCGGAAGGCAAACAATTTTTCACAAGTTTGGTTAGGCAGCCTCTTGCAAGAATAGTACTGGCTGATGGACGATTCTGGGGATTTCTCTTAAACATCTGTTTTATTAAGTAATGAAGCTCATAGGAATAGTGAGATGGAAGTGGATCGTAGGACCCTTTGCAAATCTTAAGGATGAGATGTTTCCAGCTGTTGGCTTGAAACTGCATTAAAAATAAATTAATATTAGAGTACATAGTTATAGGTAGAAAGTAGATGACATAAGATAACTTCTACAACTGAAAAGCAGATAGGAATTACTCCTATAAATTTATGATTGTTTGAATTTTATTTGTATGGAAATCAAAGTCATCAATTCATATACTTGAGATCAGACTCAAACTACAAGAGTGAAACAGTAGGCTCGGAAATATGGAGACTTTGGTTTAAAAAAAAATCATCAAAAGTGCCCATAAAGCACAAACACAAGCACATTTTCCTCTTGCAAATCTAATGTCTGAGAACTTCCAGCTCTCATGCAGGAAGTTTCCTTGGATTACACGCCACTGGCTTGCATGCAGGGTGCCAAGCACCCATGGAGTGTCATCTTTTTGTATCACCTCTGATAGATCATGCAAGAATATACATGACCATCACACCAAACCAGATACATCACTTTTCAACACTGCTGATAAGGGAAGAATACTCCCCTCCTTGGAAACCCAGCTCTGAGCTCTGCCTCAATAGCCCTGACACTGCCAAAGACTTGCCACAGACCTTCTTAGGCTAACACATCCCTATGCTCAGGCTCCCTTATCACTTAGTCAAATCAGTGTAAGCTCCCATACTCTTGCACAGCTAGCACTTGCAGCTGTGGAGAACCTTTTGCAGAAACACAGGATGTGAACAATGCTCTCGGGCATATGTGTTGTTCTTGGGCCTGTCCTCTGCAGTGTCAGGAGCTGGGACTTTGATGATCCTTGTGGGTCCTTTCCAACTCAGAATATTCTGTGGTTCTCTGATTTCAAGATACAGTATTAGCTCAATGAAAGGAAACTGCTGCTTATAAAAAACTAAGACAAAATGGCCCTCAATTAGGATCTCATTTTGCTGCAAAACAAACATATCCTGATAAGGGCTCTCACTTTACCTACGTTCTGTATAGAGAAGCCAGAGGATGTTAACACATCAGAAACACAGCAACAACACTGTCAAAGAGAATGTCCCAGAAATGACAGAAAGACTGAATCATTCATCAAGGTCCCCACTGTTCCAACAGGAGAATGGTGCTTGTACAATGATTTGTTTGATTTGAACAATAAGCAAAAGTGTATCACTGATACAAGCTACAAAAATGTCTATTGTTTACTACATTTTGCTGCACTTGCACACAATATATTTTTATTAGCAAAGATTTTGAGTGCCTTTGTCACTATGTCCTGGGATTATATTGATCCTGTAAAATGCAATGCCCTTGCAACTGCATGTATCTGGAATCAGCCTGGCAGCTGCTGGATTCAATATGTCCAGATCACCTCACTGATATTGAGGAAAATTAGCCAAATAAAAAACCTAATTGTTTTCTAACAAATTTGAAAATAGAGTCTTCTACAGAAGGGTCCAGTAGGTTGCAAGAACTGCTGAAAGAGAAGCACATAGTGGAGGAGGCATAGGAAGGGTGGAGCAATACTTCCCTCTTTTGGAAGCAGCAGCAAGCACTTCAGTCAACTCTATTGTACAGCTAACTGCTAACTAAGTTTCAAGGAATTCCAAAACTTTTCTCATGGCAAAAAAGCTGTACTTACCGGGTGTTTTAGAGTGCACAGCTCATATAGAATACACCCCAGAGACCATATATCACTGTAGATATGGAGAGAGATGAAAAATTTTGAGCCAGAAATTACAATTTAGTATCTTGCTTAAAAGCATGAGATTTAATCTGTGTACACAACTGAGCTGAATAAGCTAAAAGTAAATGTAAGTAACCATAAAAGACAATATAATTATGTGTTTAACCTCTACTGTGGAAATGTTCTTCCTTATTTTATCCTACCTTGATGTAAAAGAAGATGACATACAGTTGTAGTTGGCTTTTTATTCCTAGGATGTCTTTCAAGTAATTTGCTCCAACAATATTTATCCTGCTGCACTTGAAAGCCTTTGTATTCTATGGCCCTTAACATCAAATGGCAGCCACATAATCCTAATTCTGAGAGCTGGAATTCTGGCCCTGCCAAAAAGAATTCTCCTACTGAGAAAAAAACCCCATCATTTTCTTCCAAAAGTGAGCAGTGCCATTTGCACAAGAAGCAACTGAAGCCTTTCTTGCAACAAGAGCAGGAAACAAGTTGAACTGTAGGAGGTTTCTTACCTCCTCTGGAAAATCAATCACAGTTCTTGCGTAAGGACCAGAATAACTGGGCTCTGTAAATCTAAGTAATCCATTCTGTGCCATTATCCTTACATTATCAAAACTGGCATGAAGAGGTTAAAATATCATTCATCAACCACCATCCAAACAACCATTCCCCAAAAAATAAGACCAGTAAAAAGACGCAAACACATACTTATGTTTGTGGATATATACACATTTACAAACATACACACAAGCATGTATGTATTTACTCTACCAAACAGAGGTCTGCACACTGTTTTTCAGACTTCTAGATATTGTGCTCTCAGCTACCTAAGAAAAGAGGAATTTATGCACTGTAATCTTTAAAAAAATGTAATGACCTCTCTGTAAATTTTCTTCAGCTCAGTATCTTCTCTGAAACAAATATGGATAAACCACATAGCCAGATTGAGATAGCAATAATAAAACCCATCCATCAGTAAGGGACTATTTGTGACCACTGAAAACACAAGTACCTTTTGTTGTTGTATGGCAGACTTTCCCATATTTCTGGAGGCACATAATAAGGAGTTCCCACATAGGTGCAAGCGTATGACATGGGACTATGAAACGACAAAGAAGAAATGCCAGGTGAAAAGTAATGATTTATGAACTCTGTACTGTTTGTCAATGGTAAAATAAAATTTGACACCACTGAGATCAGTTGAGATGTCCACATACTGTGCAAGAAGGCGTGCAGATCCAAAATCTCCCAACTTGACTTTTCCACTTTGAGTGAGGAAGATATTCTGCATTTCAAGAGCAAAGATTAACATACTTAAATATTCTTCTATGAATCATCTCTGCAGTTTGGATATAAAGAAAACACAGCAATAACCACTTCTGATATTTTGTCTTTGTATTTCCTTTTATTTGCTTCTCCTAATACTGCTACCAAAACAGAAAGGTTTTGTGGGCCTAAGGCCCCAGCATCAGTAGCAGAGGAAGAATCAGAATTTAGAATTGCCTTAATCTCTATGCTATACTCAAACCAAGGGTCCACTTTCTTCTGAATTTCCCTCTTTCTGACAGGGAAGAGTGAAAAAGAAAAAATTGTGAGGCAAGATATTTGCAAATTGCATAATCCATACACTTTTTTATAGTTCTGTAGTTCTTTTAAGTTATATGCAGTGCCAAAAGCAATTGGTGCTATCAGCAGTGTGGATATGAAGGATATAGCTATACTTAGATGAAGTTTACACCCACAGTGTTACATCATCCCATGCACTCAACAAGTTCATTTACATTATATTCTTAGGCCTAAATAAAAACCACAGAACTTAGAAGTCATGGGAAATTACAAAAGAGAGAGTTAAACTTTTGCATGCAGGAGAGTTTATTAATGGCAAAACTTGCTCTGTTCACCTTGGATTTTATATCCCTGTGCAGCACACGTTTATCATGGATATGCTTCACAGCCAGGCACATCTGCACAAACCAGTGAAGGATCTGAAAAAGAGTAGCTAAGAGTTATAACAGCTCAATGTTCAATATAATTAATATTTTACTAATAGATTTTAAAAAATTAGGAAAGTAAAAGCATATTCAGAACATTTGGGTGCAAAAAGTAACTCCAGCATAACAGCCTCCAACCAGCATGAAAGACTGAGTTCTTTAAAACAGATTATATTTTGACATGGCAGAAGGAATGTTTATTACCTGTATCCAAAAAGCTCTAATAATACATGGCAATAATTAAGCTGGGAGTCGCTACCTGGAGCTTTAGCTGATGGTCATTTTATAAACAAGTTAACTAATGTTACACAGTAAATTGGCAAATAGATAAAAAACCCAAACCACCAAATAACAAACAAAACCAAAACTCAAATGGAAATGATGTACTGTTTCTAAAAGGAAATGTGTTCCTTTCTAAGTACAAAAGAAAACTCTTAAAAGGTCATAGAAAATCTAAACATTCAATTAGTTGAGGTTTCTGGTCCTTTCATTTTAATGAAGGTGATGCTCCTAACTGTAGCAGGAAGTAGCTTCTATTCACTACAATGTCCCTTTGAACCTTCTCCTAAGTAATTTTACAGCTTCTCTGGTAAAAGGAGTTAGCACATACTGAATAGTTTAAACTAAATGGTTTAATTGCTACATAAAAAGCAGGCATTCATTCTCCTGGTTAGCTTTATTTATCTTACCAGAGTGGTTTGTTCACTTTCTGTTTGCAGTACTCTTACTATGCTTTGAATTCTGCCTGAATTGTTGTGTAAAATTCCTACTTAATTACATACAAACCTTACTAGTTTTCACACTATGTGAACAATTTTCAGATACAAGTAGCAATTTCATTTTTTATTCCTTTCAGTCCAATTCTTGTCCTGATATGCTGGAAACTATAAAAGAAGTAATTCTCCAATTCTATCTGTAAGTGACTTTGTTTCATCAAGATGTTTGCATATCTCTAATTTGGTTTAAGCAGTTTACATGGAAAAGGATTCCCAGCCTCCTTGGTTCAAAACAATGTCTTTTCTTACCGTGTCTTCAGGGAACAAATTTCCTCCTTGGTGTTTAATCTTTTGCATTAGATCTCCATCGTCGCAATATTCCATCACTATATACAGATGTCCATCAGCTAAATTTTTGGTAATTTAAGAATAATTCGTATTTTCATTAGCAGGATATATATTGATTTTTTTACTACATGTAATACTTTTTACTGGAAAGCTCCAATGACATGCTATGTGTTATGTTACAATAAACATGTATTTTGTTTATAATACATACTATAAACAAAAAAAGAAAGTAATCTCAATCCCTGAGGAGTATGTAACTTCAAACAAATTAAGGAATTTAAATTTTTTATACTTACCTTCAAATGATTCTTTAAAGGCAACAATATTTGGATGTTTCATTTTAGCCAAAAGAAGAGCTTCCTTCCTAGAATTCTCTACACCAGATGAAGACTGAAAATATTAACACACTTACCATAAATTTCACACTAACAAATTTTCACGTATCCACATAAAGTGCCCCACTTTCCAAAGAAAACTATTTTAAAGAATTGTTCTTCAGTTATGTTAAGTAATTTACAAACTTTAAAAGCCCTGTCTTTTTAATCTGTGGTTTATTACTAGCTTAAGACTTCTTTGGGTTTTTTTGGCATGTGGTATTTTATTGGTCTTCTTTTTTAATTTGAGAGAATCTTTTCCTATTTCAATTAATTACTTTTCCTCTCTTAAAAGTACAGAACTATGTAATAAAGCAGCACACACTGACTTTGAAACAGCTGATAGTCTGCATGAACTCAACATAAGGCCAAGTGCCCAGGTCTTGCTGAGCTTCGGTCTCAGAAAGCCAGTGCCTCCCATTTGTGACTTTTAGCTTAGCTGATTGCAGAGAATGTAACCCAAATAGCTGATTACCAGCAGTAATACAACACTAATTTCCTCATTATACATTGAAGATAAAATTTGCACTTCAGTGAAATCAATGGCAATCGAGCCAAGGGCATCAGTGGGAACAGGGATGTCATTCTAAGCACCTCCATACCTGCTATATTTCCCAAAATGCCAATATCTAACCATGTACTTCACTTAGTACCAACAACATCAGCTCAAGATGTAGTCATACACTAACCATATCACACACCTGTCTAATACACAAAACTCTCAGAAAAATGGTTCAGCGTTTTAAAAATACACACAGAATTAGGATTTTTTAATTCTATTTTTTTTAAGTGGTGGGTGAGGTGATGTTTGTGTCACACTTACCATTGGAAGCCTTATTTCCTTCATTACATACTTCTGGTCACTGATTCTATGATGAACTAGGAGAGCTCTGCCAAAGGATCCCTCTCCTAGTACTTTCAACACGTTGTATCCTTCCATTCTTTATAAATTCAGCTCCAACACTTTTCTTCATTCACAGGATTATCTTCTAAACTTTGTCAGTACCTTAATACTTTTTAAAATTTTCTCTTAATATAACCTGTATGAAAAAAGACCCAAACAAAATAACAAGAAGGGGTGATAAATGTGGGTACCTAACTGTCCAGCATTACTGTGACACAACTTCCCTGCACTGCTACCTTGATTTTACTGAAGATAAGGCCTCCAGAAAGTAAAACTTGAAACTTTATAGTACTGTTTCTGCATTTTTTAATTTAAAATGCTCAATCTCTTCAAAAATGTCAGTTATAGACTTACAACTTTGCATCTTCTTTTTGCTACCTGCATTCCTGCAGGTGGTTTCGCAACACTAAAGAAAACTCACAGGCTTATTATTAGAAACAAGATTAAAGCCCCCAGTGACAATTCTCACCTAAAACAGCATAAGCAAAATCAAACTGGTAAAAGTAACTGTGCAAAGACTTCAAGAACTGGCAGATACAGAATAAAATATTTTAGTTGCGAGGGACTTACAATGGCCATCTAGTGCAACTGCCTGGCCACTCCAGGGGTGACCAAAAGTTAAACTAGTGTGAAAGTGGCATTGTGACAATGTTTCTTGAACACTAACAGGTTTAAGGGTATTGACCCCCTCTCTAAGAATTCTGTTCCAATGTTCAACAACCCTCTCAGTAACTAGATGCTTCCTAATGTCTAGTGCAAACCTTCCCTCGTGCACTTCTGAAAAGTCCCCAGTCGTCCTGTTGCTATATTTAGACTATATCACGGGATCACAGAACCAAAGAGGTTGGAAAAGACCTCTGAGATCATTAAGCCCAGCCCCTGACCCAACATCATGTCAACTAGACCACGGCAGAGTGCCACATCCACTTAAACATCTCCAGGGATGGTGACTCTTACCACATCCCTGGGCAGCCATGCCAATGTCTAATCACCTCTTCTTCTGTGAAGAGAATCGTCCTGATATCCAACCTGCAAATCCCGGGGCACAGTGTGAGGCTGCGTCCTCCAATACTGAGCTTAGTCCCAGCCCTCCTGCGAGCTCCCACCGCTGCTGAAACTCGCCCATGATCCCCTTTCCTGCAGGCTCACTCATGCAGCAGGGGGCTGTTATCCTTTTTTTCAAAACCCTGGTGCTTTTCAGTTGGTAATCCATAATTCAAGCATCCTCTGTGCACTGCGTGCACACACGATGTTCTAAGGGGTTGATGAGCTCTTTACGCTGAAGAGGAGCAGCCCAAGCCCGCGCCAAGCCCCTCGAGGCCCGCTGGGGACTCACCTGAGCGGGCCAGGCCGACACCTGCGGCAAGGCCCCGGCACACGGCCACGGCCCGCCCCGGCTGCCCGCGCCTGCCCGCGGCGGAGGCGGGGGAAGGAGGAGGGCGGCGCTGGCTCCGAGGCCGGGCGGCAGCGCTGGCCCCGCCCGCCCCGCGGCGGCGCCCCTGCCCTTATGGGGGCCCAGAGAGGGAGAGATGGGAAATAGCGCCGTGTTTTGCTTTGACAGCTCACTTTCAAGAACAGACTAAATAGCTTTAACCGTTAAATAAAGAACAAACACAACTAAAGTGATGAGTTTAATAAGTATACTATAGTACAGACTGATGAGTTTAATAAGTATACCATAGTACAGACTAATACAAACCAACATAAAAATTGTCACATAGTAAGTAGTGTATCAGACCTCATCTAGGACTACTTGATAATGAACAAATCTCAGTAACTAAAGAGATTAAACTCTGCTTTGTTGAAGCAGCCCTTAAACTAGATACAACAGTTAAAATTCAGCACACACCTTATTAGCTGGCTTCAGTTTTCAAAGCTAAATCTTGTCAGAGTAGACATTGCATTACTGGAACACCTACATTATTTTGTTTTCTTAAACTAAAAGATGCATGTTTCTAAGGAACTCATAGGAATTGCCACAAGTAAACAGTAGGTATATCAGCAATATACTACCATGAGCTACTAACATGAAGCATTATACCTAGTCCTTAACTGAAAATTTAATGAAACATAGTCAACATAAAGACAGCAGGGCTTAGTCTAGTACATAACACCCAGGACAGATTTGTTAAAATTTGAAAAGGCAGAAACTTTAAAAGTTTTAGTGACACAGGCAGTCCACAAAAATTTTAGACAGCTCCTTTCTCAAAGCTGCATAAAACTAGTACCCTTCAACTCTCCCTAAAAAGTATCAATCTTTAACCCCCCTGTAGCAATAGCACTACTTTTACTCTTCTATTTCAGCACTTGTTTCTTGGATGGCATGGCTCTGTTTGTGAATAAACACAGTGGCTTTTGATTCCAAGTCTCCCAGCTGCTCAAGTGAAGAGACACATGGATCTTGATCTTTAACAGCATCAGGCAGCTTGCACATCTTCTCCCGAATGCGTTGAGAATATCGCAAAGGAGTTATGATTTTCAGATCTTTAGCACTGCAGTCATTTGCCTCAGGATGCATCTTCACACTTAGGAAAAGAAAACATCAAACCAAAAATATAAACATAGTCATGCCATCATACAAGTTACCTCTGCAGCAACCAGCAGAAACAGCAAGTCATAATTCCTGTTCAACTCTTTCCCATTCCCATAGCCAAAGGAAACAGGTCCCCCTTTCCATTCATTCAGTTAAAACCAGATGTACAACTCTTTTCTTGGGCAAAATATTTTAACCCAGAAAATCTCCTGAAAAGAGTTACCAAAGAGAATCTTTCCTATTCCATCAGGGGAAACTGTTCTTCCTGCCGCAAGGGACACTGGACAGCTGCCAGGACTCCAACTCCATCAGATGTTAAAGCTGAGCACAACTTCCTTAAGTCTACCATCTTTGAAAAAATTTATGGCAAAAAAAAAAATTTTTAAGCATTAGTTGGTTTGTACTGAGGTTACTACCCAGGTTTTGGCCTCAAGATACAATTAAATAATCTTTACAGGCCAGTTACATCTTGTACACTAATTCTGTGTTATGACATACAACCTTATCTACATTTGAAAAGAGGAGGAATGGAGACATCTTTCTCTTTACCTAGCTCAGTGTAGAACTGCTACTGCCATGTTGGTAGTGGAAGGGAATCCTAAATCTGGAATTTAGGTCGCTGTCACAAAAGTCTGGTTACTCTGTAGTGAACCACTACAGTTTGGGTAAATAAAGAAGCTTACTTAAAAATACTTCCTTCTGAAGGAAGAGGAAGCAATCCTAAAAATGTGGTTCTTGAGAGCTTTTAACTAAGTTTTCATAAATTCACTGTTTTAACAGGACACAAACAGTTACTGCAGACACTACAGACTTTCTATGGTTACCTGAAGTAAGCTTACCTTTCCAAATATGGTGTGGTAGGAGGGTTGCATCTCCTTGAATAAGATGTGTCATTCTCTTTCTCAGGAGAATTAATTGCTTGGGCTGTACTTTTTATCCCATCCTCCTTCTGTTCTCTTTCGCATTTTCCTTTCTTTTTTGCCCGTTCTTTAGCCTTGTGCTTTTTATTCTTTTTTGGCAAGATCTCTCCTCTTGGTTTTAAGTCTAAATCAATTTCTTCTTTTTTGATAACTTCACTGCTTGTCTCTGCCTTCTTATTATCACTGTCTTCTTTTTGGTCATCATCTGGGCAGAGATTTTTGAAGGTTTCCTGAACTGGCTCCACAGATGAATTTGGTTCCTTGCTGACTTCCACCACCTCACTTAAATGAGCTTCTATCATGGTTCCCCCTAAAAATGCATCATTGAAGGGAGTACATCTGCAATTAGATACAACTCAAGAGAATGTTTTTAGAGAGATACCTGAAATCTTAGAGTTCTACATGAGAATAAAAGTTAAGTATGCGTTGGAGTCTGAGCCACAACAATTTAAGTTGCTGATAATTTTAGCCACCTTTACGAACCTGCGACCTGAAAGCTCAGGCTAAGTACACATCCTGAGAAGTCATTCTCTTCCTTTTCAAGTGCAGCAGCTCTCAACAAGTATTTCAGCCAGTTTCTGAGTTCAGATACTTGTCAGGTTATGTTATATTGAAAGGAAATATTTATGGCTATTTTGCTTCCAAAATTAGAACATTTACAACCTTTAATTGACACTATGCCATAACACAACCAGGCTTCTGGTAGTGAAAGAGTTTGAGTCAGAGGCACTGATTTTTAGCTCACAAGAGTATTTTTACTTATTCTTTGATTATCAGGCTGAAATAGCTGGATGACACAGCTTTTATAAAGTTTAATTAACAAGTCTGAATACAAGAGCATCTCCAATCATTTTAGCATGCCCACTGTTGAAAAGGATTTGTTTAGCTAAGATTGTTTTCAAAGACAATTGAGTATAAAATGATCATGGAAAATTTTCCATTAATTGAAATTTAATATCAGTACAAATAGTTTAAAGACCTTGTGTTGGCTGTCAAGTCAGACATATAACTAGAACAGAGTACTCAGACTTACCATTGTCAGAGTTAAAAAGACCTTCAGTATTTTTGATTGTATCTACTAGTGTGTGTCGCAATTCCTCTCTGGGCTGAAAAAAAGTTGCACTGTTTTAGAAAAACAATTCCAAAATGAATTATCATCTCAGCTTATTTGATTGGTATAATAGTTACAGGGAAAGTGAAGCAGGCCACATGATTTTCATATTACAAGTCCGTTCTTTAATGTTGTTCAGAGTTAAGTCAGAACACAAGTGAATCCTGTATTTTCAGTACTTGGTGTGCTACAGATGTATTTGATGCCCCAAAATCAAATGCTGATATTAAAGCACAGAAATTAAGTCCATCAGTAGGTGTAAAATTAAGTTCCATTTTGGGTTTCTTGTGGTACTATGGTAATTTGATGATCCTAAATCTTTCTTCTTCAAATTAGTACCTACAGTGGCTACAGAGCAAACCAAATCCATTATTTTTATGGTCAGGTAGATCATGTAGCTCTTCTCCTACTATAAAGGTATTTAATAAAATCAGAAGCAGTTGTATTTTATAGGCCATACTTTCATGCCTTTCAATTGTTAATCTCAAATTTTAAGAAAAGTCGCTTACCATTGCTCCTGCCAAAATGGCCTCCTCATAGACAGCAATAAGCTTTCCAAGATGGCCCATCTGTTCAAGACGCATACAGCAGATCCAATATTTTGCAAGCTTTTTAACCCCAGGAATGCTGTGTATCAGATCTTCCAACATGGCACGTGCTTCATCGCCATGATGTCCCTAAAGTCAACACAAAAGTAGAGATTTAAATGCATTTGATACACTGAGATGCTGTAGTTTTGCTGCTTTTGGACTATAAAGCAAGGGATTTTTCCTTTGGTAGAATTGTTATTCACCTATTCTTCAAAATTAAAATTATTTATACAGAATTGTAAGTAGAAGGGGTAGTAAGATGTTGTACAGGCATCTTCAGAACTACTTGAAACAGACTTTTTCAGAAGTACAGACTGCAAAGTTTCTGCAAATACAAACTTGTTTTAAGTTAATTCCTTCTATCTACTCTCATTACATTATAGTTCAATTACTATTATTACCATTATTGCCTATACTTATTTAGTAGCTCAGTGAGTTAGTAAAGGTTAATTTCTTCAGCTGTTGGCAAAAGCTATGATATTGCTTAACTTGGGGAACAATTAGTCTCCTGTATCTGACTCACGTGGGTCTAACATGTCCAGAGGATTTTTGCATTGTCAGGACCTATATGACCAGAACTCAGTAGGCAGGGGTCCAAATACCTGTTCTGTTAAATGCAGGCATTCACTCAGAGTCTTGTTGACCTTTTCTGTATCAGCAGCAGAGAATTCTTGTTCTTGACTTTTAGACTGGGGTCCCAGAAGTGCACGTATAGGAGGTCGTCTCATCACTTTTCCTCTAGATGCCCTCCATTCTTCCAGGCGAGCTCTGCATTTGGGAATATTATTAGCTAAAGTGACAGATGTTTTAACAGTTTTTTTTTACATTGACTGACACTAATTAGGGTAAGTCATGCCAAGATATACTTTCCAGGTAGTCTGAATCTTCTTCTTTTAATCCCAAGAGGAATAAAGCTGCCTTTTAGGTCTGCATGGAAATTTCAGAACTACACATATTACTGTCTGCTTTAGGTATCTACCAGGCTAAAGCACTTTAACCTCTCCCCTTCCAGAGGGACTTGCAACAAGAGATTTAGGTTACAGACCCTTGTTTTTAAAAGAAGGTAAAAAAATGCTTCTCAATTATTCATGTGTTACCCTCCCTACCCCATCCCACTTCAAACCAGAAAACTAGAAACTAATGTCATAAAACAAAGTGTGGAGAACAGTCCAAAACAACCCCATCATACAATTCATAGAATCTGAAACTGATGTGAAGTGTAATTCAGTTTTAATGTTTCATTTCAACCCCACCCCCTAGACCATCAATTTTTAATATATGTGACTTACTACAAGGACCTCCATATGAGGAATATTAAATAACTTTTAGACTGTGAAGCATATTCCCAGCCATTGTCTATGCTGCACTCACCAAACTGAAAAGTGTCATTGACAAGCTTTCTCCTTGAGTCTGTAAAGATTCTCCTACCTATATACATCCCACCTCAGTCTTTTTTTTTTAATCTGTGACATGCATGCAGAATTAATTTACAGGATTATCTGTCATCCTTAAGGCTGTCACAACACTTAGACTAAAAAAAAGCTCCAGCAACATCTATTTTTTAACTGTGTGGGAAAAGTTGTAAACCTACAGAGGTCCTGACATCGAATCCTGATTTCTCAGTTTAAGCCTTAAATTTTAGTCTGCTGTCCTTGGGCATCAAGTCCAAGCACTTAGTTCTCTATTTTTCAGAGTCTATACAGCAACAAATAGATCAAACTAGATATTCTTGGGAAAAAGGCCTGAATAACTTCCAAGAGTACTCTACAACAGTAATTTAGTTACCGTCTCTCTTCTGCTGACTCTTTTGGCAGAATAGATTTTCTGTTTTCATCCATTTTAAAACTGTGTCCTGATTTTGCACCAGGAGCAACAAAAGTTGATCTTGCTAAAGCTTCTGGTTGTGCATCTTCACAAAAATCTGCACATTTCTTCACACTCCGCACTTTGCGATCAGGATTGCTAGAAGCGGCCTTCAGTGGCTGTGGTCGCCTTCCACCAACCACTTTTGGGACTATAACTTTTTTTGGTGCCACAGCAAATGTCAGCTGTTTCTTCAGACCAGACTGTGAGTTAGTAGCAGCTTTGTCAGATGGTTTGCTCTGAAATGGCAGGACACCATTTGATTTTACAGACTTAGGGCTGTTTGCAACTTTGATGGTCTTCGGAACTGCATTACAGCTTTTCGTGGACAAAGAATTTGCTGTTTGTTTGGTGGCAGAAGGAAAAGGCTTCTTGTCTGGCAAAGAACTCTTTTCCCCCTCAGTTTTTGCTGCTTTCCAGAAAGAATTTATCTTGGATTGGATAACTTTGCCACGATATCTGCCAAGAGCTGGTTTCTTTGGTACAATGATACTTGCATTTTGTTTTTCTGCTGTCAAATGCCTCTCTTTAATTCTTTTGATTTCCAAGATGGCCTTGCTAAGTGATACATTCTGAGATTTTATATCAATGACTTTATTCTGCGGAGCTTGATTTTCAAGATTACAGTTTGTCCCTGCTATGTAACTTGTCAGTGGGACTGTAGAAGGGTTTAAAGTAACATTTGTTTCTGAGTTTACAATTGATTGGTCCCATGACACTTCATCAGCATTCTCTTTATTTTCCTGAAATCAAAAGCAAATTAATGGAAATGTTAGATGTATGTTCATGCTGCATGTTACTTGTTTCCAAAGAGGCTTCCAATAATTCACAGGACTAAAGTGCTTAACTGTAAATGCTAATTTAAAGGTGCCTACAGAAGTAATGTATAAATATTAAGTAGATTATTTGTCAACTATTACTGCAGAATTCACATCAAAAATCAAATAAAAATTGCTTAAATTCTGCCTTGAAAGTAAGAAATAAAACTCTTAAAGCAACTGCTGGCTTCAAACTGCCGAAATTACCTCCTTAGAGGAGTTACAAAGCAGAAACTTGCTTTAGGCTGTATATAGTCAAGAGTAGTATCTCTGTTTGCATACCTCATCACTTAATGGCAGCACCATTCCTCCACTTAGTGTGAATAGCCTACTAACAGAATGAAGCGAGTAAAGTAGTAATTAGGACACTAGGAGATGTCACCAGAAGAGAACTTCTGGTAGTAGGATGCTGCAACTTGAGAAAGTTTCAGTAAAGCTGTGTAAAACTGATGTAACCAATCAGCCATATGTTCTCAGTACAACACCTTATGAAAAGTGGAATCTAGTCTTTTCCTCCAAAAAAGTTACTCTACAGCAACTAATTCAGCATTGTCCAAGCAGCAGCTTTTGAATGAATGAAATATCCAAAGGCAAGAAAAAAACCATGTGAATGACACATGACTTTAAGGAAGATGCCCTTGGCCTGAAAGAAAACTCATTTCCTGTCATTGAGGCTTAGTAGTTAGATTTGACAAAGCCAGCATAACTAGAGTTTGAGTGTGAGGACTCAAACTCTAGTTATGTGAGTGTAATTTCAAACTCTAGTTATGTGTGAGTGTAATTTCAGGAAACTACGTAGCTTAACTCAACTTCAAATGATACAAGGCATTTATACAGAAAAATATATGTCCCTTCAGGAAATTTCTAAAAAAACACTTGTTCTCACTCCTGCAATTTTTCTCCTCAACATTCAGTTTTGAAGTTTTAAGATTTTTGCTTTTCTCCTCAAATAACTCCATATCTCAAATATCCCAAACTCTAAACTGTCTAACATGAGCACAGCTCTTATGTCTATTTTTTCCTCACCTTTCCCTGAGAACAGGTCTGGAGAAGAATGTCTATTTTGCTATTTCTAAGCAGCACAACCATTTGCATCTTAATTCCAGGAAATTGACATGAAATGATACAGGGAACATATTCCCTTAAACTCGGATTAGGTATTGGCATCTACTTCTGATTACCTTAGTTTTGCCAGCACACCACTGAAAAAACATACACATTCAACAGCTCATTTTGTTAATGGTTTGGCTTTCTTTCAAGTAATAGACTTCTTTACTGTGACAGAAGACCTTACTCAGATTTTAAATAACTACTCCAAAGACTCAAAATGTATGGAAAACCCAAGATTCTTGAGAAACATTGTTAAAATTTAAGCATTATTTCAGCAATAATGGTATCCTCCTGTTGGGCAAAAACTGAATATCAATATAATCAATTTCCTACTGTAATATGGCAGCTTTCCAAAAAGCATATAATAAGCAGTGACTAAATAAAGTTCTAACAAACCACACCTCTGCACCTGCAAACTTCTCACGCTCTGGAAGTCATCCAACATAGATTTAAGTAAGTGGAATGTTGTAGCCATAGAAACAGAGTGCCATCAGTATTTAAGTATCAGTCAAAAACTTACCATTTCTGGCTTGGGAGATGTTGAGAGCTGTAACTTGTCTTGCAGTTTACTGGTAGTTGCTCTCCTAGTTCTGCTACTGCTTTAAAAAAAAAAAAAAAAAAAGACATCTTAAATCATACAACAAAGGGATGTATTTTTAGAGGATGTTCACATGTTTCATTTGGTAGTCTGCAGAATGTACTCATACTGAAGCATTTCTGTTTAGCTTGCACTATTCCTCCAGCAAAAACAAATGGTTAAGCAACCACTGATCAGAACCCAGGCTGGAAAACATCCTTCTTACACCATAAAGAGCTGTCTAACAGATTGGAATTTATTGCAAGTGTAATTTCTCATGTTTAAGAATGAGTACCAATTTGTCTGGTCTGATGCATCTGCTACAGAAGGTCAAGTTTCTAAATGCTGCAGTTGAGAGGAAACAGGGAGTAGCACAAGAAGCTGAAGTTCAGCTACTCCAGTCATGAGAGCCCAGGCCATCTGAGACAAGTCTGAACAAGGACATGTAGTTCTTACCACACTGACAGGCTCCAAAACCTTCAGTCAGGCACCAGAGCTGGCATCAGACTACCCAGAAAGTTACAAAACCACCAAGAGCAGTATTGTCTCCTAGCAACTATGAAAATGTATTGACAACTGAGAAGAAAAACATCTATGTTTAAAGTTACAAATCTAAATTCTTCCTCAGGTGCTTTGTGATGTGTTATATAAGAGATGTGGCACTACTGCATGTGACTGAAAATGAACATTCTAGTTAGCAAGAGGTATCTTTGCCTCAGAAGACCTACAGGGGCCAGATGAGATGAAAATGAGGGAACAGTAGTGAACATGAACATAAGAGAATCTAAGCCATAGCAGAAGCATTACCTGATCAATGTCTGGTTTTCTTGAATGGGTGCACCAGAAAAAGTCTTCTTTCTCGATAGATACTCTTCGACTTTCTGTCGTCTTTGTTCTAGCAGATTTTAAGACAGACAGACTTGTTACATTTTCAGCTAAAATATTAAGCTAAATTTTCTTAGTCAAGAAGGAAATGCAGTTAGAAAAGCATCAAGACATTACAAAATATAGATGCTACGGATTAAGAAAGCCTTAGTTTTCACATCTCAATGGTTTACACATTCTCACATTTCTTGAGAAAGGCAGTATTCAAGGAATGGTTGAATGTAACTTCACAGCTGCACAAAATTGGCTGGTTTGCTGTATTAAGCTAAAAGAAACACAATTTTGTAACATGAAGTCAGGCTTGCTGTTATCTTCTGTATGCCTGTCCAGCATTTCACGTAGTTGGTTCAGCAAGCACACTTTTCATTTGTGGCAGTAGCAAGGACAGCACACATGAAAAGCACCATGCACATGAGCCCAGCTGACCATCTGTAAAATCATTTGCTCCTCTTCCACTGTCGCTTGGACATGTGTGCAAATGTTGGACTACTGGGAGTGTTAATACCGGCATGAAGTGATCCTGAAAAGGCTCTAAGAACAGCTGTCACTGTCCCTCCAGGGATGGTGACTCCACCCTCTCCCTGGACAGTTCATTCCCATGCCTAATCACCCTTTCTGTCAAGAAATTCCTCCTAATGGCCAACCTAAACCTCCCTTGGCACAGCTTGAGGCTGTCCTCTTGTCCTGTGTCACCTGGAAGACGAGGCGGTCCCCCCCTGGATCCACCCTCCTTTCGGGCAGTTGCAGAGAGTGATAAGGTCTCCGCTGAGCCTGATCTTCTCCAAGCTAAACACCCCCAGCTCCCTCAGCCGCTCTTCACAGGGCTTGTGCTCCAGACCCTTCCCCAGCTCCCTCCCCTTCTCTGGACAAAACTACAGAAGGCAGTGTCCATCCCCTGCTTCTGAAGGAGCTTGCACAGCTCGTACAGCAGCGGAGCCACTGCACAGCACGGAGCTCGGCGTGCATCCCAGAGCTTCCCAGCACCTTTTTCTTCACAAACGGCTCTCACCGCCCCTCGCACGAACAGCAGAGCCCCACCAAAGCCACTCTCCGGCTTTAACTTGCAGCAGCCGAGCCGGTCAGAAAGCAAATAAGCACAAGAGGGCCGGGGCTAGGTCGGCGCGGCGCTTGCTGCTTTCAAGAGGATGCGTTTAACGTCAGGGTGTTCCGTTTGCCATGAGGGAAGGCTTCCAGCCCAGGAGCCCTACCTGGTGCTGGGGATAGGATGGGATGGGGTGGGGTCCGTACCGGCCCCAGCCCTGCCAAGGGAGGGTGAAGTCTCGTACGCCCACTCGCAAGCTCCAAGACCACAACAGCGAGCGCTACCACCAAGAGCTGCCCGGTCTCCGACCTCGCCTGGGGCGCCTGCCCTCCCCTCCCACTGTCCGGAGAGACCGACCGGTTCCTCTCTCGCACCGGCTCTCCCGCACCCGCCGCAGCGACGCGCGAGCCTGCAACGGCGGCCGGTAACGCTCGGCCCCGCGCGGGCAAGCGGGCGAGCGTCCCGCGGCGGGGAGCAGCTGTGCCCCTCGGTGCCCCTGTCCCCGCCGGGTGTCCCGGCCTTACCGCGGAATGCAGGCTCGGACCTGCGGCTGGCCGGGAGCTGCGGAGCCGCGCGCGCCGCCATGGCCGCCGCGCAACGAGCGTTTGAATCGCCCGGCGCCGCCCCGATTGGCCCGGCCGCGGGGCTTGAACTGGCCAATGGCGGGCGGCGCAGCCCTCCCGCCGCTCCCCCGGGGGAGAACATGGCGGCCGCTCCCCGCGCCGCCGCTAGAGGGCGCGGGTCAGCCGCACACGGTCCCTGCACGCCCAGCGGCCGCGGCCCGGTGCGGGAGGGGAAGGGCGGCCATGGACAGGTTCTCGTGGACCACCGGGCTGCTGGAGCTGGGAGAGACGCTGGTGATCCAGCAGCGCGGCGTGCGCCTCAGCGACGGGGAGGAGAAGGTGACGGGAGCTGGAGCCGCTCCGCACGGGGCCTGGCGGCGCGGCCAGGGCGGGGGAGGAGGGTAAAGGACGCGGCAGTGGGCCCCAGGCAAGGCGGGTAGCAGGGCTGTGGGTGCCGGCCGTGTTGGGCGAGGGACGCGACACAAAGGGTGTGAAGGGCTTGGGCTGCAGGCGGAGCATCGATCGGAGGTGTGGGAGGACGTTTTGCGCCAGGGTCTGGCAGGGTTTGTCTCTGTGGGGAGATTAGGGAGGAGTTGCAGGCTTTGAGGGGCTGTGCTGGTCGACAGCAACTGAACGTGTGCCAGCAGTGTGCCCAGGTAGCCAGGAAGGCCAATGGCATCCTGGCCTGTATCAGCAATAGTGTGGTAAGCAGAGCAAGGATTGTCCCCTTGTTCTCAGCGCTGGTGAGGCCGCGCCCCGAATCCTCTGTTCAGTTCCGGGCCCCTTAGCTCAGGACAGACATCGAGGTGCTGGAGCGCATCCAGGGGAGGGCAGCAGAGCTGGGGAAGTCTGGAGCACAGGTGGTAGGAAGAGCAGCTGAAGGGGCTGGGATTGTTTAGCCTGGAGAAGAGCAGGCTCTGGGGGGACTTTATTGCTCTCTGCAGCTGCCTGAAAGAAGGGTGGAGCCAGCTCGGGGTCGGTCTTTTCTCCCAGGCAACAGGTGACAGGAAAAGAGGAAGTAGCCTTAAGCTGTCCCAGGCGAAGTTTAGGTTGGCCATTAGGAAGAATTTCTTGACAGAAAGGGTTATTAGGCATTGGAATGGACTGCTCTGGCTGGTGGTGGAATCACCATCCCTGGAGCTGTTTAAGGAAAGACTGGACAAGGCGCTCAAGGCCATGGTCTGGTTGACATAGGGATTTTGGGTCATAGGTTGGACCCGATGATCTCAGAGGACTTTTCCAACTTAATTGATTCTGTGAGAAAGGCCTTGGACAGTGTGTGTGACGTGGGGTGAGGGTTGAGACCCCCACTGGGTGTGTGTAGGCAGTGTCGCTCTGCTCAGGCTGTCACTCCTGTGGGAGCTGAGCCCTGGCTTTGGTGTGGTACAGGGCATGATGCACAATTCACACTTGGGCCATCCAGGATGCTGACATACCCTCTTCTCTTTTCTGAGCCATCCTGCTTATTGCTTCACTTCACTGCGGGACTGACTCTCGGTCTCTCCATTTTTCTACACCATGGTAATTGCATGCCCTCACAAAAAGCTGTGAACACATGCTTCTGATTTTACAAGTAGGAAGCAGTTTGCTAATGCAGATTTTCCAGGTACTGTTTGCTGTCTGATAAGTAAAGAGCTTTTCAACAGCAGCACAGATAGAAGCAATACTCCTGTGTGATAGGATGGAGGATTTCAGACTGTGTGCAGCATCTTTTTATTAGGTTGCTTTGCTTTTTTGCATAACTTCTACCTTCTTTGTCAGCATATAGTGAATGTTCCAAAGCCAATAGCCCTGTTTAAAATACATTTAAGAACTTTAGTATATCTTGCAGAGTATATGGAGGGAGGATCCCTCAGGATTTCCGGGGGGAAAGTTTATACACTTGAAAAAGGAAGTTTGTGTTTATCCATCTAATCCTTTTATACTATTTTTCTCCATTGTTTCCTAAACTTTATGTATTTTGTTTTCTGGAAAAAAGGGAGTGTTCTCAAAATACTGGCTTGTTAAATCTGATAGCTCTGTTGTGGTAAGGTGTAATGTTTCCAAGACCAGTATTTATGTAACTTACTGGTTCAATGTGTTGTTGATCTGTTTTATTTTTCCTGCCCAGGTGAAATTCGATAGTGGGGTTTTACTGCTGAGCACACATAGACTGATCTGGAGGGATCAGAAGAATCATGTAAGTCTCACCATTGTCTCTTGTATGTCATTCAGTTGTAAATTTCATAATAAACAACAAGTAGCATGCAGTGAAAAGCCTGCACACGGAGAGGGGGTTATTCCTGCCTTTGTGTGTGTTTTGTTTTACAAGTATAGTCCGCTTTTTGGCTCTCAGCAGAAAGAAGATTATGTAGTGTTCTTTCACCTAGTCCTGCTTTAGTAAAATAATCATGCAGACATGAGAAGGGATAGGAATGTATCCTATAATTTTTTCTTTTCTACTGCACAGAAATAAAGGAGAAAAGAGCCTGGTGTGATGCACTAAAAATCATTGATTTTGAAACTGAAGTTGAGTGTGTCAGGCAAATCATAATGTGAAGTTCTCTCCCGTGCTTCTTGTCTAGGAAAGCCTTTTCTTTCTTGGTGGTTTCAAGACCAAGTTGAAGCCCCACCATATATTGTGCTCCCACCATATAGTCCCAGACCATGATTTGATAATAGGATGTGTTTGGTGGTGGTATTGTTTTGCACACATCTTGCCCTCCCAGCTGCCTGTTCCTGCCATGAACCATCCCTTCAATCAGCCAGAACTTTTATTGTACTGCTGTGGACAGCTGGTCACAGGTTAAGTGGCGCTGCCAGAACTACAGTGTGGTAACTGCAGTAAAGCTGCTGAATGCTTTGTGCCATCAACCACAGCCTGGGAATGCAGGCTGGAAGTGGGAGAAAGAGACCACAAACACATAAAGCTTTAAGCATAGACTGTGACAATGGGCACCACTCCACAGGTGCAATTGGAAGAGAAGTCTTCCTCAGACCAGGTTGGATTATGCTTGTTTTGGACACAATAATTGATAATTTTAACCCTGGAAGTCAAAGTTTAGACAGAGCACATTCAGATGACAACTTTTCAAAAGCAAATTATATTCCACTGGGCTTTTGTGCAAGGGCCGCTGAAGCACCTCTCACATTCAAAGGCTGATCCCCAGCAAATATCACATCCTTGCTTCAAAGCAGGGAGCTACTAGGAGCACTCTGAAGGCAGTGTCACCAAGGATGTCCTTAATTTGGCAGAGTAGTATGATTTTTTCTTTAGGGATCGTTTGCAGGAACTGTAGACCTATTTTTAATACACATGTTTTCAAAATGTTTAAAGAGCTGTTACCCATGGTGGAGTTACTGTTACACAAGTTAGGACTTGATTGTCCAGACCACGAACTGCTCTGTATAAATTAACATGGGGCTTTTTTGCACAGCCATCACATTATCACATGAGATAACATGCTAAACTCTGTGTTAATCACTTTATATTTCTTCATCAGCATCACTTTTTGAGAGCTGAGCATGTACTACAACAGCCACTGTGTCTAATCTTCTCACTTGGACTTTTTGCAAGCTTGCAGTAACATTGGGCATTATGGCTTCATCACATCTTAGAACTGAAATCCATGCTCTCCTTTCCAACAAAAAGATTACATTTGTCTCTTTTCCCTGATTTCTCCATCTGCTCCTAGGCCATGTGATTTCTTGTACTCTTCCAAGGTCATTGAATTCATTAAATCAGCAGAGGAAAGCCTTGGAGAAGAAGAAAAATAATTTTATTTTAACTAATATAACTCAGCAAAGATTCTGAAAAGTTCAGGCTTGATTAATAGAAGGGGCAGAAATGTGGCCTGGAGATGGGCAAAAATTACCCAGTTCTGATTGGGAGATGTAATTAACTTTGTTAGTGGGGTAAATAAAGCTGATTCATTTTCAAGCTCTCACTGCTGAAATATGGGAGCATGATGCCCTTTTGTTGTCTTGGTGAGTTGTTGTCTAAGCTCAGCTATGGTTTTAACATCAGACTTAGAAACCTTAGCTAGCTTACATAGAACAAATTTGTAGAGAATATCCTCTTCTTATTGTGTCAGCAAAGTATAATAATTAATGGGGCACATGTCATTAGGTTAACATATCTTACAAAACAGATGGCTGGGTCCTATAGTAGCTGCCGTTTTTATATGTCATCTGCAGTTAAACAGTGTTTAAAAAACAAAAAAAAAGAATTCTGTAAAGTTTGTTACATAGCTAGATTTGTACAAATTTTTAAATTATAAAATCATGCATAATGTGAGCATGAGGCATTAGAAGACAAAATTCAAATAAACACACAGCATATTTAACACATTTCTGGTTTTGTATCCCTTCCTCTAGCTTCTCTCATCAGGAAGGGGTAATTCTAAGTCCTTGTCCTTAAAATATGTTCATAACTTTCTATCTTGGAAATAAATTAATCATTCACTTTGACAGTGCACATACTGTCACATATTGTTGAACTCTTTTTGTCATTTTCAAAACCTTTTTTTAGCAGAAGTATGATATTGCCTATCTTGTAAAGTGTCCAGAGCCTTGTGGCTGACATTAACTGTTGGTAATGGCTTTAGAAACTAGAGTCATAGAGTTAGTTAAAAACATTAAGAGTTTTTGGAAAAGGAAGTATAACCCAATAAGAGATTTACTTACTAGTTGGAGTTCCTGCATGTATACTTCCCTGCTCTCAAATTTAGTGGGTATTTAACTACTCCATACAAAGAGGAGCAATTTTAGTAGTAGGGATTGAGAGGGCCCTGTAAGAGTGTCTATTGTAAACTGGTGCTAGGCAGTGGCAGGTGGAAGAGAGAAGTTCTGAGAGGGAATGCAGCCTGTGTTTCCTGCATTCTGTGTGACTGTGTCACTCACCAAGCTGTTGGTGTGGGAGATGATGTTCCTCAGAGGATGTTTACCAAAACAAGACCAGGCACCTTATTAGATGTTTTGAATCATTCCCATAGCAACTTCTGTCTCAAATGAATGTAGAAAGAGTTTAGCCTGGGATAGGTTTGTTTCCAGCAGATGGATACAGCCTTTTTTCTCGCTCTTTGTTTTGTTTAAAGCACATTGCAATATATATGTGGTGAGATGCATCAGCTGCTGGATTAAGCAGCATCCTTCACTATAGAATGGATGGAAAAATTCCTATTACATTCAGACAATAGTGTAGATTTTAGATATTCAGCATTTAAAAGAATGGTGGGATTGGATGGTTTTTTAGCTCCCAAAGTAACATCAGTGCAAAAATGTCAAGAACCTGTGAGTATTGTGCACCTACAGAGATAAGGTGCAGTGGTGTGGAAATTTTAGTCTTTAAATTTTGACCTTAGATCTAAAGAGTTGTTAAATCTCATAGTCCCTTCTGTGAATCTGGCTTGAGGTTTTTAAAGTTGACACATTGGCACTTAAGTTTGTTGAGGTTTTTGCAATTAACTAGAACTCAGTTGTCTGGGGTTTTTTTTGTTGTTGCTTTTCTACATATATTTCACTGTAATACATTGTTTCTGTTGTTACCATCATATTTCACATAGAGTGCTTCAGGCAGCACCTGTAGATATCCATACTGTTTGTGAAGTGGAGAAAGAGAACACTTGGGTTTAGAGAGTGAATAGACAGGATATGGTTTAATTCACCTGTGTTTGTGGTGTTTGTTGCAGGAATGCTGCATTGCTGTACCTCTGTCTCAGATTGTATTTATTGAAGAGCAAGCAGCTGGGATAGGAAAGAGGTATGGCCGTCCTCTTTGTCTTTTTCAGATGGATCCTTTCACATGCATGTTGTGTGAGGTACCCAGTATTATAGATTAATTCACGGTAGGTTCCGTTTGCATTCTTAAGTTTCCATACTGACAGTCACAAGGACCATTGAGGTCAAATAACTCTCAATAAGAGAGTCATGTCTGATGTGATTTGTTAACTAACTGTTTTGTAATCACTACTGATGATTTTAGAGGTCTTTTCTGACATAAATGATTCTATGATTTTAAGTTTCTAAAGAGAGAAAAACTTTTGGCTGGAGAAATATATACACAATTAACATCTGCTTGCAGCCTACAGTCAGATTGGCAAGGTAATATGCTGGAGGTATTCAGAAGAAATCAGTTCATTCACTAATGCTGGAGAAGTAAGTAAAGACCAGTGCAAAGATTATCAGTAAAGTGAGATGGGAATGGAGGACATGGCAGTAGTGTTGCCATAGCAGTCTGTTAATTTTCCTAAAATCATGTTCTCCCGAGGTTTGTTTTGGTAGTAGGTGTCCTTTTAGACTGTTATTTTCATGCATGTTGGTTTTGGCTAAGTTCACACACAGTGTCCACAACTGACATATAGAAGTGGGATAGGTTACACGTAATATTGAGACCTTTTGTTTTCCTGTGTCAAAGTTAGTGTACTTTAGCTTTTGACCTGCAATAACTAATGCCAAATTAAATGACAACTTGGCAATCAGTTTTTATCCTAACTAAAAGGTTTTTTGGAAAATATTGCTTGAATTTTTAAAATTTCTTATATTCATTTCTAAAGAATTGATGGTAGGTACATTTTAAATTTGTAAAATGTTTCTGCTTTAGAGGCTGTTATAGTTTTTATGCAAGATCTACTTCATCAAAATATTTAAACATTGATGCATAAATATAAAGTGTTCTTTGATGATCTTTAGCTCTTATGTGAGATAGTTAATAGAGATTTTGGATGAAATGGTTAACTTTGATGCAGAAATAGTTTATTTAAATATTACAGAAATATCTTCTCTTTCCTTTACCTTTCTCATAGTGCCAAAATAGTAGTTCATCTTCATCCTGCTTCTTCAAACAAAGAGCCTGGTCCATTCCAAAGCAGCAAATATTCCTACATCAAGCTTTCTTTCAAAGAACATGGGCAGATTGAGGTAAGTCTTGTACCATGGATGCCAGGCACAGTCAGGTTTTTGGACATGCTTTTCTCCTCTTGTTGTGTTAGTGATAATTTTCCATGATCTCTCCATGTTTACTTTTGAGGTGGAGCTTTTTCAATACATCCTTTTGGGTTTCAAGCACTATGAGCCTCCCATGTTCTGTACTTTCATTAAATACTGCAAATGGAGTTCCAGAAATGTCAAGAGGCATTACTAGGCTAGTCATTATTTTAGGGTGTTTACTATAATCTTATACTTCCTTTGCTAATCTACTAAATTGAACACGGGATTTTCCAAAATGACATCTCTGAAATCTGTCAAATGTTTAACAGAATAAAAGACATTTCTTTGTACCTAACCCTCTATTGAACAGGAATCATACAACTTATTCCTAGTTATCTCTCTAATTTTATTGCTGAACACCTTTTGTTGCTGCAGAACTTTTGTTCATTTTACACTGTTAATTTTTTTTAACCTACACCAAATCTCAAAGGCTTTAAGCTTTCTAAGAAAAATGTAATATATTCTTAAAAGAAAGCTCATCCTAAAAACCTAAGAAATTGCACTCTTTAAAGAAATTTCACAATGGAAAATCCTCATTTGACGAGACTGAGAACTTTAACTTTGTACTGTGGAAAAAGCTGTACCTGTTCACTGCAGAAAATAAGATTTGCAACTCAGAATTAGTTAGAAATGTCTTAAAAATGCATGTGCTTGATCAGACTCACTTTCATTTCTTTGTGAGCAATTTTCAGATTATGATTATTGTAGGTTTATGCATAGTATAAATGTGTGTTTTTTGCAATCATAATAATATTTATTTAAATGTTGTGTCTGAAAATCAGACTTACTCTACTTACTGGTTGCCTAGAACATCAATTAAACCCCAACCTTTCTTTATGACTTCAGAATGCTTTTCTGTGAACCTGAAAAATGAAAAGGGTGGAATAGATTTTCTGTCTGGGTATTGGTCAGTAGGACACACTTAGTGTTAACTAATGTCACCTTCTGGTATTAGCAATTAGCAAATTGGTGTAATTGATCTCTGTGGTTGTTTTTATATTGTTGAATTAGCAGATCAATAGCAATTGGATTGCTGAACTTTCCTTCCTTTAAAAACATGCCTTTGAGTATTCCTCAACAGTTAACATGGTTTGGGACATTTTGAATATCTGAGGAAATATTTTACAATAGGAGTACTTAGTGACTACATGGCTCCTCTTCTAATGTGAACACTTTTGAAGAGTGGACATTAAGAATTTCCATATAATGAGTTGTGTAGGTGTTATCATGTTTTGTCTCCATACGTTGTGAAGTTTATTTCATCACCAAGATGCTAAAAATACACAGAGGTACTCTGCACAGTTAGTGAAATGTTTGTTGTCACTGTTTAATGTTTGCAGTTCTACAGACGATTGTCAGAAGAAATCACACAAAGGAGATGGGAGAGCATGCCCACTGGTCAGGCCATGCAAGTTAACAGGGATTCACAGGTATGTGCAGAGCTTCTGAGCAGGGTCTGTGTGTAATCTCATACTGCTACTTATTGCCACCCCCATATACCACATCCAGCAATGTGCCTCTAACCAACATCCTGGGCATGTGCAGGAATTCAGCTTTAGTTTGCCTGTTTTTTCACTGGCATAACTTAGTTTCTCCTTTGCATTTTTCACCTGATAGAACACGGTTGCCTCTCTTTCTTGAGTATGCTTAGATAATGGGCTCTTTTTTTTTTGTTTGCTTTAATTAGACACACACACACATAATTGTGCAAATACAATATTTATTTGCATATACTTTTATTCAGCATATGAGGTCCAATGAAGCTGGAAATTTTTTTGTCTTTATTGTGATTCCTGGTTTATTTTTTTTTTTGTGGCTGGAAGTCAAATATATAACATGTGAATTTTATGTAACTCCTTGAAACCGATATACGTTTGATTTAAATGTGTATTCTAAATGGACAGACATTAGGGAGAATGTTATATGTTAGATAACGTTTATCTGCCTACATACTTCTAAGTTATTAACTCTGATAAACATGTAGCTGTTGTTTCTATATATTAATGTGCTGAATATATGAAT